>WYDI02039304.1:0-11299 GCA_009867235.2 Psittacus erithacus
AAGTTGGGGCTGTTCAGCCTGGAGAAGAGAAGGCTGCGTGGAGACCTCATAACAGCCTTCCAGTATCTGAAGGGGACCTGTAAGGATGCTGGGGAGGGACTTTTCATTAGGGACTGTAATGATAGGACAAGGGGTAATGGGTTCAGGCTTAAACAGGGGAACTTTAGATTGGATATAAGGAAGAAGTTCTTTACTGTAAGTGTGGTGAGGCACTGGAATGGGTTGGCAGGGAAGTTGTGAATGCTCCATTCCTGGCGGTGTTCAGGGCCAGGTTGGGCAGAGCCTTGGGTGGCATGTTTTAGTGTGAGGTGTCCCTGCTCATGGCAGGGGGTTGGAACTTTATGATCTTAAGGTCCTTTCCAACCCTAACTATTCTATGATTCTATTTCCTTGGGCAGAATTTAACTTCTGCTGGCCCAGTTTGAAGCCACGCTGTGATGATGATTGTGCAAAGAGCTTTTCCCCTTGTTTTTGTCCTCATGGTAAGCCACGTAGCCTAGAAACAGCCACCTCAACGTGACTGGGTATCTCCCAGTATCAATTATTGTGAAGAGTGAGAAGCAAACCCCAAATTTCCTGTGAGATGAGGCAGAAACCCCACAGCTACCAGATTGTGATGCCCCAGGCTAGTAAAAATCGCTGCTGAGCATCCTCTGAAGGAAACTGAGTTGCTTGTATAAAAATTAAGTGAAACTCCATTCATAAATCTTTGCCCAGCTGGCTGTGGGTTCTCTGGATAAAGTCAGACCTCAGCCCCTTTACTGCTGAGGGCTCTCTTTCAACACCCAGGGTGAACGCTGTAATGACATTATACATGACCTCCACAGAACTGGCTACCAAAATGTTCCAGCAGTGCCAACATTCAACTTCATTATCTGTGGATCTCCCTGTAATTGGGAGCATTAATCATTTGCACCCCATAATAATATTTAGCAATTACACCTGCTTACATATTTAAAGCAGAAATTATACTGTTGTGCTATACAAAGTGATTTGTAAATATAATCTTGTGCCAGGTTTGTGGTCATACAAGATTTCTCAGACAGAAGGTTGTGTTGGGGGCTATCTACTTATAAACTGTTTAAGGTGCTGTTAAGCGATGCTTGGTCAATGCTGTGTGACTTGCATACATTTAACACTGGCTCCCACCAGCCATGAGCTGCTGTCACACAAATGTCTTGTTTAGTAATGCCCAGTTACTGGGACAACAAACCTAAAGAGATCCCTGGGACCTTATTTCAGGTTTCAGTTAATTGTGCGTACTCCGAAACACAGCAAACTCACTGTCACCTTACTTCCCACAGGCTGCAAAAACGAAAAACAAGGGGAAATCTTTAAAGAATTAATGCAGACCCCCAATTTCAGGATTACCGTGGTGCTTGACTCTGATACAGTGGAGATCTGTGGAGCCTTAAAAGTGAGTGATTGCAAAACAAAATGTTCATATTAGGGCCAAATTCTGCCCTCGCCTGAGTCTTCTGTAAGGCACAGGGTCTAATGTGAGATACCACTGTGTGACTGAGTAAGCACGGATGTGTAGTTCATGTGCCAGTTTTCCAACCTGTAAAGAAGGGAAAACTTACTTAAAAATATAACTGCTGGCAAAGTATTTCCAAATAGTTGTATTTTTACCTCTATTTTATCAGAGGCACCTCTGCTTCTGAGGGCAGAATTTAGTCCATATATTTTCTTGTCTGGACATTGTAAGCACATGAAATAGACTCTTAGTACTTATAGTAGCTCCCATTGATAACTTATTTCCACGGTTCAAGTAGTAACTTGCTAGAAAGTTTACATCAGAAGCAATGCTCTGTGCTGGCAGCACATCTGTGCGGTATCCACCAATGCCCACCTTGAGATCCCAGGCTGGATAAGAAATGATAACAAAATCACCAAATTTGCAATGAGGCAGCACATACAAAGTTTGATTTTAAACATGCTGAGAGTGACTCCAGCTTGTGATCCTTTGTACTTTTTCATACTTTCAGTGATTTGTACTTGAGTAATTCCCCTTTCCTTTGAGAAGCGAGGGAGGTTAGGAAACAATTGGTCCTGTTTAACCTTACATACAAAAAGAAAATTTTCTTTACATACAAACCCAAATATCCCCTGAGTTTGCTTTTGGCCACAGACTGGAACCAGGGGCAGGCACAGAGGGGAGAGGGGTTGTTTCTTCGTGGGAAATCTTTGCTCTTCTTGAAATCATTGCTTTGGCATTGCCTTTCCTAAAGATAAGAAGTCTGCACTGGGGCACATGCGTGTCTGGTGCAAACACTTCAAACACTTCAATGGCAGTACCAGGTGACATATTACTCATACAAAGTGAACTACTTTTATTTAAGGACTTACTCAGGGCTGAGAACTGGAAAGTGGAAAGGGGGGTGTGCAGGACAATGGTAAGAAATTGTGGAGATGTTTAGGATCCCAAAAGATTTGTTTAGAGCTGTAGAAAAGGGCAATTCTACTGGCTGTTTTTGCAGGTGAAACCCAGATTTGATCTCTTGCAGCATCTGTACATAGAGCCCATTCCTGTCTAAATTAGAGACCCACAGACAAAACCTAGAAAGGCAATACTCCATTTGGGATATTTAAACTAATTAAAACAGAAAGGTCAGTGCATCCCAACTTGGAAGTAGCAGAAAAAACATTAATTGCATACACACTACGTGATTGCAGTATATTAAACAAGTTGCTTTGATTTTTGCCCATGAGAATAACAGCAGGTACTTCCAAGAAATCCTCTAGTAGTCCAGCTACTTTTATTCAACAGTAACTGGCTGTTCACCTTCTTCATAAGGTAAGCTCATGGCCACTGGAAATTGCAGACAGATTTGTGGGATTTTCTTAAAGCTCAGTGCATGCTGATAAACTGCACGTCTTGCCTGACTATTTTATTTCCTTTCCTCCTCCATATTTCACAACGGACTGGTTGTAGAACATAGTAGCAGTGGGAGCTGGGTTCTGCGATGGACTGGGTTTCGGTGATAATACAAAGGCAGCAGTGATACGCTTGGGCCTAATGGAAATGGTGGCCTTTGCCAAGATGTTCTGCAGGGGACCAGTATCAATAGCCACCTTTCTGGAAAGCTGTGGGATTGCTGATCTAATCACCACCTGCTACGGGGGACGCAACAGAAGAGTAGCAGAAGCCTTTGCTCGCACAGGAAAAGTAAGGAAGATTTTGAAATATTTTACACTAACACATGACGAAATCCCTCTGTGTTTTACAAAGGCATCATTAGCCATTTACCTTCTCAGTAACTGCTGGTATTGCAGTAGTATCCCCTGTGATCCAAGTAACCAGTCTCCTCTCTTCTAGTCCATTCAGGACCTGGAAAATGAGATGCTGAATGGACAAAAGCTGCAAGGTCCTCAGACCTCAGCTGAAGTCTACAGGATTCTGAAACAGAAAAATATACTCGATAAGTAAGTGCTTTGATTTAAAAACCCCAACTGAATCAACAACAAATTATGAATGATTCACAACCTCCTTAACGGTACTTCTGTTTAATTACCTTGCTCATTTCTGCAACAACTGCTTTCTACACCTTGGGCTACCATTAGATCTCAGTTTCGCCTGACTCCTCATTGCCGTGGTCAGTAGAATAGGGTGAAGGCTAAACAGCATCAGAAGAAATAAGTCACACACATTTAGGAAAAAAAAAAGAAATAATAATCCAAAGGAGCTACCCAGACATCCCCATTTCCCTGGACAAGTTTGAAGACCATAGGAGTCAGCTTGCAAACATGATCTATGGGTCAAAGGGTTTCTTGCTCTCAGTATATCAACATTACAGCTTGCAGCAATACTGCTCTCAGTGCAAATGTTAATGAGGCCATCTCAGTATAAAATTTGGGAGCATACTCCTAATTAAAACCTTTTACATGCATTGAATAGGTAATATGTGCTGCTATTAATGCTTTAGTGCCACAAATAATGCTGAGATAAAAAAGTACCTCTAATTCATTGGGATGATGAAATATTATTTATAATTTTAAACCTTTGTCTCAGTTTATGCAATAGAAAAGCTAAACTTCCTTCCATCCCATTCCTTCTCGTACGTGAGCGGTACTGAGAGAACAAACGCCACTAAAGGATACTTAAAACCCCTCCAATTATTAGAATTATAACAGATACAGAAAATCAAAGTGGCATTATCTTTCAAAAATGAGAAAATAAAAGCTCCTTTTGACAGGACGTGAACTTTAAATCAGATGATCTAATAAGTATCCTATAATTGCACTTAGTTACACATTTGGCTCCAAGTCATGCAGCAGACTCATTTTTTACCACATAATGACTAAGACAGCTTGGAAAAGGGAAAGAACCTTTTAGCCAGGAAAAGAAAATTGTTAGACATTTTCATTCTTCCTAGTCTTTTGTATCTGACTAATGAATGCAAATAATACCTGCATTCTGTACACAGGAGGAAAAAGAGGATATGCAGTTCAAGGGGTTTCTTTTATAAAAAATACTGGATAGGTATTTTATCTCTAAAATAACTCTTCTCTGCTGTCACCCCCAAAAAATTGCCCCTAGTTCCTCTTACTTGCCCTGTAAAGTCTTCCAGTAAATGCACCTCCAAGTTAAAATTACATTGTAAAGAGAGAAAAAAGTGGTTTTTTTTTTCCTTCCCATGATAAACAGAACGGAAATGTTTATATATATCAACTTTTAAAACTATTTCCATTGCTACGCACTCCTTTTAGGTTTCCATTATTTACAACCATCTATAAGATCTGCTATGAGGGTTTACCAATCCAGGATTTCATCGCGTGCCTGCAGAACCACCCAGAGCACCTTTAGAGATCCCCTCTCCTCACCTGGTTGCATTCTCATCTTCCCAGGACTTCTGTCAATTCCACGGCAAATAAAGTAGAGGAACAGGCTATGTGGCAGTACTTGCTGTAAAAACAACAAAGAATGTATTTACGTATCCTCATTGCGGGGGTAAAAACTGCCTTTAAGTTTAATGCTATACCCAACAGGAAATGAATGTAAAATTTAACAGTATTTCAGTTACTAATGTGGCATTTCCCTAGAATTACCTTCTTGACAATTGAAAACAGTTCCCATTATAAGGAACTCAATCCAGCTTATGTGAAGGTCAACATTTTGCCTACTAATATTGCTTACAGAAGAGCACAAGATACAGAAAAACTGAAGGACTCATCCAAGCAGACAAGCTATAGTATAAAAAAAGCAGCAAAATGCAAAACGTCTGACAGCAGCAAAATGCAATCACACGGGCAAATGTTGAGTTTCTTTAATTCCCCTCAAGCACAAACAACATTTTATACCTTGTGTCATTTAATTCCTTCCTGGATTTCATTTCCCAGTGTAGGCTTTTTTTTGAAAAATGGGCATCGTCACTGTGCTCAGACACACATGAATGTTCAGCTGGTGTAGATATAAAACAGCTTTAGGGGCAGGGCGAAGGAGAGAAGAGGGTTTTCTTGTGGGGGGATGTTTATTCCAAATTCAGGACACTAAGAAACCTCAGCAGTAGCCTGACCTTTGTCAAACTTACCGTACTCCATTGAAATACAGATAAAACAGTGGGAATAACCAAATACATTTGTGTTAGGGTCAGGATTTCTCAACAAGTCATTGTTATAAATTGGTAGGACCTGAGAGGGAAGAAGTGGAGGTTGACGGGGAGGGTGCATGCGCAGCCCAGCGTGCAGTTTGTGCAGTGCTGCTGTTCTGAGGACACAACCAGTAACAGTGAACACCCCCTGTGATACTTGACTTTTTATAAGTGCATGAAAACGACTGCTGCAGACGCACAGAAATGCTATAAAACTGCATCTGATGCTGGGTTGCATTTTCACTCTGCTGGGAAGTGCCACTGGGCTGATACCAGCACAGCTTCCCGCATCTTCCCAGGCTGCAGAATAATGCCTGACCCTGCTGTAGCTTAAGCACCGCATCTCACAGCTGGGGAGAGGGGATCTCTCTCCCCTTCTGAATTTTAAACACAAACTGGTTCATAGAGCAGGGGTTTTGTTTTGCTACTGCTGGCGCTAATTTTAGAACATTAAAAATTTTTAAACATTATAGCTGCACTTGGGTAACTTTACATACCTGACGTTTTTCACAGTTAAAGCCATCTATAGAATGAACAGCGGCACATTTTGTAAGCTTTGATACCCTTTTGAAAGAGTTCTATTTTGAGACAAGGCAAACAAAAAGGAAGAGTAACCTACTTTTGCTTCACTTTTATCCGATTTCCCAGAACAGCAGAAAGGATGGCAAGTGGGGTTTTTTAATCTCTCTATGTATTTGCTGACACATTGCTTAGGGGAAGGAGAAAAAGCAAAAAAAAAAAAAAAAAGCTAGATTATAAAATCATCTTTACTGTGCATTTTAGAGGAGTGTTGCTATCTCTTTCACATTTATCAGAGTAGTATATATAAATGTACTGTAATTATAAATCTATTGTAAAAAGCTCAGTCTCCCAGCTAGCCTGGGTACCAGAAACTGCAGTGGCGCTGATCCCTGCTGCAGAGCAGGGAAGGCAGCTCTGCATTCGGTCACAGTCCCTGCAGGCAACATCACCATTCCTTCTGCTGAAGTGGGAACCATAGCCAAGTTCTTTACACAAAACTGGGAATGATGATCTCTCATTCCAAGTGGATAAAGGCTTAAATATTGCATAATGTTTAAGCATCAAATACACAAGGATAGGATAGAGAATTGAGGAACCTCCCCAGTTCTCCAGCAGGCTGAACTTCTTTTAAGTCATGTATGAGCTAATAACAACACAGAACATTTCAAATTCAAAGTGTATCAGATAACAGTTTAAAAAAGTGATCATTATGCAGACTTAATGTCATTTCATGTTTCAAAATTCACTCAAAAATGACTGTTGCAATAGTGGTCCTTTATTGCGTTTATTCCTGTGGTTAATAACTGTCAGCTCAAAGGAAAGCACAAGAAGAATCAATTTGCTGAAGACATTTTATTGATGAACATTTTTTCCTTCTCTTGAATGATATACTTTTTTTAAGCAGTAAAATAAGGAAATTTTTACTCCATAAATAACAAAAATCAGCCCTTATATCTCAATCCCATCAAAATCTATGTAAAATAGTTTGTTCTGTATTTACATTCTGTACTAAAATAGGAAACACATGTTCAAGGTCAGCCAGTTCTCTCACAACAGTTGTTTTATCTCCAAGGTAAGCTTCACATTAAAAAGGCAAACATTCGTGTTTTGGAAGTCTGGTAGTACAAGATCACATCATTCAGCTTACATACAGACCCAAATCCTGAAGACTGTTACATCTTGCAGGGGAAAGTCCATGACCTGCTCAGCCGGCTGAACATCACACCTATAAGTTCTCTGTAATTAACCTATAAGCAAAGTTGTGATGGTCTACCAAGATCTCAATTTGTTTCAAGAGCAATGGGTTTCCAGCTTTTCAGTGTGATTTTACCTGCTGCATGTTCCACATTGTAATTATTTGAAACATTAGAAATATGTCTTCCTAAAATATGACTTGCCTCAACCTCTAATTGAGCCACTACAGATTGGAACTACGGGGGTAAAGAAAAAAGACTGCAAGACTAATTTACTTCCATGTGTTTTAAAAACTAAACCTGTGGGCATTACACACTGAACATGTTTCTGCTACGGACAAGGTAACTCCCTCATCTCTGAGCACCATCTCCAGGGCTCCTGCTGCTCCATCTGCACTGGTGAGCACACAAAGGAGTGTTTGGGCTGTATTTCAGAGTTTTCACACATCAGAGACACATTAGGATGAACTTGCCACAGTAGGGGTCAGGACACCTAAAGCAGCTGCCTGCAAGCTTTGTATTTATTCAAAGCCACTACTGGCTTTTACAGGGCAAACTATGCTTAAGGCTACATAACTGATTAGTTTAAGCTACAGTTGTAGCTGTGTTCTACAGTCAGAAATGGCTTATGCTTCCTACTGTATTTATTTTGCTCTTAAAAACCTGAGACATGTTTTTACTTCATTTTAAGATTTGGAAGTTCACAGCAGTCTAGAAGCTTAAGTCAAACAGAACGGAGGTAGTCAGTTTTACTCAAATATGCTTTTTGACAGTCACCAATTCATTCTCACTTTAACTTGAGCTCAACACATCTCTTGGCAGTTCCAACATGGCCACAGCTGCTACTGCACTGACAGGACAGAACGTGTTGGATTTTGCTGGCTAAAGCACCTTCTTTGCCCGACTCCCCAGAGTCACATCCAGTTCTGCAGTTCACAGCTAGTTGAAGGGCTGCATATCAAAGAAGTTATAACTGATATTTCAGATTATTAAGGCAGTAATAGTTTTACTTCACTGATGCAGCTACTCAGCCAAGCCAGGTGAACCTGACTATAAGAGCTCTGACAGGCAGGCAAGTTTTCCCCTGTGGGTGCAACACACTACGTTCTCTTTCTTTAGAGCATTCACACAATTCAGAAGTAGGTGAGCACTGAGTTTTTAAACCATCTCCCAGTAATTCTCATGAAAGGAGAATAAAAGAAAAATCCTCAAGATAAACAACTGTGTTGAAGACAAAAATATTCAATTAAATATGACAAATTTCATACTTAGACAGGAGACCAGCATATCAAATACTGAGCACAATAAATTAACACCAGTAAAAAAGTTTAACAGTTATAAAGTTAACCAGAAAGTTCAGACAGTGCAAATATTTCACAGTAAGAAAAAATAACCACTAATTTCTTTTCAAGTATCAAAAGCATTGTTTTGTTGAGTGATACCATTTAAACTGTATTATTGCACAACAGACAAAAAATACAATATCAACCTCTGGGACCCAAGATGTATTCTCAAACCTTTCTGTTTTCAAAGAATCAACTGACACTGACTGCTGATTGTGCATATATTAAAATAATCAGTGTTCACTTACTAATCTGAGTGTTTCTTAATTGGAATTTGTACACATTTAAAGCATGTGATTTCTAA
Source organism: Psittacus erithacus (assembly GCA_009867235.2). Taxonomy (NCBI): domain Eukaryota; kingdom Metazoa; phylum Chordata; class Aves; order Psittaciformes; family Psittacidae; genus Psittacus; species Psittacus erithacus. The sequence continues at coordinate 8,954 of WYDI02039304.1, forward strand.
TTTGTATTGCTTCTCAGAAACACCTACTTAAGGCTAGCCTAGGCCTTGTATAATTCAAAGCAAAATTAACCTGCAGTTAAGAAGCGGAACTAGCCCAGTGCAAGGTACTCCCTTGACAGTGACACCTTTCGACAGTTTTAGGCTGCAGCTTACTCACTTCAGTGGTGTTATAAGAGTTTCTTTAAATAAAAAACCCAAACAGGATTATTTGCTATACATTATAGTCAGAAACAAATACAAACATCTTTACAAGTGTTCTATAGAGCAGCTGTCCTTAGACAGACAGACTTTGCTCCTTTCCTTCCACTTACATATTTTGTCCATCAAGTGATTAACTTTGTACCAAGCTGTGCCCTCATGTGGTTCAAAACATCCAATTCTCAACTTCTTACAAATACTCAATCCATAGTATTTATATGTCTGAGAAAAAAAGTGGAGGGGAAAAAAAAAAAAAAGCTAAAGACATATTTCTTTACACATTCAATACCATTTTTGGTTTAGAGAACTCACATGGTCCTGTAAGGTTATAGCTGCCATTGCTACTTGTTTGCCCTTCAACAAAAAGTAAGAACAGCTGCATTGATGTCCATACTACTTATAGAAAAAGAATGCCATTATTTAGGAAACAAACCAACAAAATGCAAACCAATCAGAAATCCTACCCCAATTTTACAGATTGGGTGTCAGTACTGAAATGCCTTTGCCTAGCAAAAGAATATTCAAACATTTGATGTATTCGATTTCACAGTAGAACTGGCATATACTAAATGAGAATGGGATTTCCAGAGAATTGTCTTGGTTACCAGTCTGAAATTCTGCTTTCTGCACCTAGGAAGGTGTAAGTGAACCCCAAGAATTAGTCACTTCACTGCAAACTAGTATGAATTCTGAGAAGCCTCAAGGCTGCAGAACCCAGTTGTGAGGCAATTGCCAACCTCTGGTCTACGCCATTCAATTATTTCTTCCCCTCATAATTTGTAGGAATTGGTAAAACCACAGAAAAAATCCCCACACCTGTTCGGGCAGTGGTGACAACTGATTTTTACATGGCTTTTGACTGAACCACTGAGGTATATTTCTAGTTGAGGATGCTTTGCTGCCAGTCACACAGAGGACGTAACAAAAAAAACAAACTGAAAAAACAAACCCCTCAGTTCTGTAACAGAAGAGTTCTTGTTTCAAATCTTGACTGAATTGCCAGGTAGTGCAACGCAGTTGGCATAGTGCATCTTGTTACTGCCTCAAAAAAAAAGGTAAGTCAAAGGTTGCAATTCAGGAAAATACTGGCACTTATTGAGATGACAAGGAAAATTTTTCTCCTCTCAGACTCTGCCTGCTTTTGTCAGCACCTCCATGACTACTGTCTGCACCGATACTCGCCAGAAGAGATGAGTTTCAGCAGAAGACAGCTGCCTGGAGAGACAAAAAAACTTCATACTCCATAATAAGGAGTGCAATATGATGGTGTATCATCTTGGAACAGCTTCTTCCCCATGCTTAACTCTATGCGCAGAGAAATAATCCTGTTAGCAGGGGAATTAAATTAGCCATCAACAGCCAAAGGGTTACAACCAGGCCAGATGAGCAGGAGCATAAGTCTAAAATAAAAAACAAAACACAGTAAAACTTATAAATGTTATATTTAAAGAGATGATAAAATAACAAAGACAACACTAAAAACCACCAGAGCAAACCCATATTTGTGGTGATCTGCACTGATTCATTCTAGCTTGCAAGGCTAGAACTCAAAAAAGCCAAACAACACGATTACTCCCTTCATAATTAAATTTCTGCATTCATTCACTAATAGCAACTAGGAGCAGAAATGAGAAAAATGTATTGGTGTGGCAAGGCAAGAGCAGGAAGTTCCCTATGGCATGAAATGGAGAGAAGCAGCATTTCAAAACCATAGAGTCTCAAAAGACTATTTCATTAATGCTTCTGATCTGTATGGCTGTAAGTCATGTGAGTACCCAAGCCACAAAAACAGCAAGCTGAAGTGGGGGATAAAAAAGGGGAGGGGAAAACCCCAATACATGAATCAGGGAGTCTGTCCGTATGGTAAGTAATCCACACAGCCATGAGGCTTAAGAAAACCATGGACACACATGTAAACTTGAACAGATAAAAAACATATATATATACACACACATACATACACACAAACACACATACACACATATATATATATATAAAATAATAAGGCCCAGTTAGAATTAAACTTGGCTACGGATGTGAAAGATAACAGGAAGGAATTCTATAGGTACACTGCAAATAAAAGACAGACTAGGGACAACGTAGGCCCCCTCTGGAAGCTATCAGGAGAACTGGCTACCCTGGATTTGG
>WYDI02039304.1:13146-29695 GCA_009867235.2 Psittacus erithacus
AGGGAAATATAACCCCCATTTTCAAGAAAGGGAAAATGGATGACCCAGGGAATTACAGACCAGTCAGTCTCACCTCTCACGGAGCCTTGGGTGACATGGTTTAGTGTGAGATGTTCCTGCCCATGGCAGGGGGTTGGAACTAGATGATCTTAAGGTCCTTTCCAACCCAAACTATTCTATGATTCTATGTGCGTGTGTGTGTGTGTGTGTGTAAGAAACACCAAGCATGACTTCAAACAGATGCTAAAAGATGTGAATCTCCTAGGTTACAGTATTCTTATTCTGAAATCTAACCTACAGGCCCCAAGTCAAGCTTTTTTCCTCCACCAAAAAAATCAAACCGACAAATCTTTCATGTTCTAGGATTACAGCATTAACATTGTCAGTGGGAAGTTATACAAGTGAGAATTCACCTTCCAGCATGGTGTTAATTTTGAAGTTTATGATAATGATACGGCCTTCCAAAAACAGCTCAGATTTTCTGGCGACTTGCTAGGCTAAAGCTGGATTTCTGGGATGACTACTAGAAGGAGACGGGACATGAAGTAGTTACGTTTCAGACACATTTCTCTTACATTAACCACTATCCTGTACAGCTACACAGCAAGAAGCAGGGCGCCTTTGCCTTCTTCCTTTAAGTCCTGTACCTAGGATCTTAGAACAGCCAGGCCATGGCTCTCCTGCTGCCTGACAGTCAGAGCTGACACAAACCCTTAGAGTTTTCAGACATTTAACATAGTTTCACTTCAGCAAATAAGGGAACCTACCGACTGGTGCAGTTCTTGTTAAGTTAGAAGCTGGAGGATCCCGCTCTGGGGGACAGGAGTCACAGAAGTCCAAACAGGCTGGACAAATCAGATTCCCAACGTGTATCCAGCCATTCATCTGAATGCTCACAGTTAACACCTGACCTGAGCGGCTGCACAAGTACGCCGTGTCCTTGACCCACACATGCAGCCCTTGTGGAGAACAAGAAACCTTAAAATAAAAGAATGAAAGTCAAGCCTGTATTATGATTTCTCAGAAAAATGTTCTGGGGGTTGGAGGCTCTTTCAATAAGTAAATATTACATTCAGTAAACACTTGGTTTTATAGCGCATAGATTAACTGCAAGTGTTTTAATGCATTCAGAGCAAATATTTGGTTCAAGGAGGCTTTAAAGGGATGACTACTCTTTCTGCAATTATGCAGCTCATCAACTGAGAACCAGAGTAAGATCCAGCTTCTGCCAATGACTACTATTTTAGAGTTGTGCTGTTGTTGGAAGTGACACCTTTAAGTAAGGTAGTCCTGAAGATAAGGAGGATAATGAAAAGTAAGTGACATGCACAGCACTTTACACCTTTGATAAATCAGAGGGACCAATTAACATTAAGCTTCAACAACAGAAGATTCCAGTGTAAGCATTCTTACTTAGCTGCAGAGAAAGCGTCATACGGGTAAGACAGGTGAAGCCCCTAGCAAGACTGGAAGTAATACAGAAACCATCCCAGCGGTCACACATTTAACCTGATGCATGATCTAAACTACAGGTCTAGAATAGTTAGAAGATAGTTATAAATAGAAGACAGATATAAAATAGTTAGAAGATACTTATTTTTCAAAGCATGTCATATAATCTCGTGATTAAAGGCAGAGAATATAACGTACAGTGTCCAGGTGCAAAGTTCTGTCATAGTCTATATTTTATGCCAGACTTTTCTCTTTAGCATAATTAAAAAAAGGAAAAAAAGATAAATGTACTTGGTAACATCCACTACCCCAATCAGGGTAACTGAGTTTCCTCCTGCACTGTTCCATGACAAAAGCGGATTTCTGAATCAGACATACAGAGTTTGGTCCATATTTCTCTGCACCATAGTTTTTGGTAGGATCTAAGGTAGAAAGAATATAGTAAATTGCAACTTACTGGAGGAACAGAAAATTCACATCAATTTAATATTCTATAATTAGTCAGTGTCTCCACAGGCAATTCGAGGTTGGAATTTTTCAGACCCATTAATCACTACCAATTTGGGAATTATGCTGCATTGAATATGAAGTGGGGAGAAACCCAAGCAAACACTTTCCATCAGAACTATGTGGGTATGTTTGTCCCACAAAGAGTGCCAGCTGTGATTGCTGGCTAGAAGGTAGAGGGTGTTTAGTTGGTTTTGAGACAATTGCATAGCTAGGTAACACCCTACAGCATTCTGGAGCTCTGCGATATTCAGCATTCATGCACTACCCCAGGAGACAAGCCTGTGACCTGGTAATTTGCAATGCTTCTTGCCTTGAGAAAAACCACACTTACAGAGGTGGAATAGAATTATTTTTCAGAGACTTAAAAAAATAACCCACCCATCCACTCCCCCCACACACCCTTTGTCTTATATTTGGATCATTTGGAGTTAATTTCTGTTCAGTTCTTATGCAATTCTTGTATTGGATGCGTTTTCGTCCCATGTGTATAAGGTGTGCTGCGCTTCTCATCCCAGCACAACTTTTACACAGCTAGTAGTGTAAAACTAATTTCACATCCAATTAGTTAGGATATATAGCAAGTTCACTCCAGATTAACAAACATAGTCTCTTAAATACCATACTGAAGTCCTGAAAACTGACCTGGTTGATTTTCAATTATTCTACAATCTGAGCTGCGCTGAAATTCGCCACTTAAATGCCAACTGAATTCTTGACTAAAGGGACAATAGTCAGCAATTTCTACTGAGCCACCATAATAAGGCAACTCTTCTGCTGGTACTCCATCAAGACTGTCAAAATACTGCAAAACAAAACAGGTAGTGAACAGTTTGTGCAAAGACATATGAACAACTTTTTTACATAGAACCAAGCGCTGCGGCTGTAACTACTCAGGAATGCTGTTAATAATAACTTACAATACCCATGAACCAGATGAGCCAGAAGTATTTAAAAATACTTAAATAATGCAGAAAGATTCACATATGCATGTATTACTCCCCACTTCTTTCCCTGCTCTCCCACCCTTTGCAGTCATAGCATTATCTGGCATGAAAAGAACAAATTGCTTAGCATGCAGTGACACAAGGCAACAGACTGGGTGAAGAATTAACTCAAACAAAACATTCTGGGGTATTAGACGGCCAAGCGATATCCCTATTGCTTTATTAAGATCACAAGGCTTTTTTTTTTTTTTCAGCCTCCAGACTGCTTATAATAAACTAAGCAGACATTTTTCACAATATCTACTCTTGTCTACTAGTTCAGGATTAAAAAATTGAAACAAATATAATCACCTGGCTGCAAAGCACAAGAATTAAAACAGTTAGTTATGTGGCAAAGCAAGATCCATTATACCTGATATTCCTCAGGTAACTGCTTTGGAAACTTCTGCAAGTTGCACACTGCTACTGCTCTTTGGTCCTGCCTGCAGGTTAACTGCAAAGGATTACTCCTCAAAGTGTCACAGTACGGGCTGATTAATTGTCTCCTTAAAAAGAAAAATCACATTAGATTAGTGTAACTGCTTTTCGTAAATTAACTAAGTAGCCTGTCAAGTCAGGCTGTCCCTGCTCTCCCCCACACTTGGTCGTTCAGACATAAAAACTCTCACTTCTTCTCTGGAGGCTAATTATTGTTATTTGTCTGGTTATGAGAGCTTTCTAACTTGAAGAATATCAAACCAAAGTTACAATGCACCTATTTCATTTTAATGACATTGCTTTGTAAACTCTAAAGAAAAAAACCTAAAACATACAAGCAAAACAGGCCACCACACAGCTGTGTCCCAGAAATTTACCAGTACTGTAACAAACAAAGAAGGAAGGCTTTGTGTTGAAGATGCCTCTCAGAAGGCTTTGTTGTGAAGATGCCTGTCATCATCTTCTGTTGCTTTAAGTACAATCCAGTAACGCAAAATTACATAGGCCGCATTTCCAATTAATAGGGACAAAATAAGAAAGCAAACACTTCCAGATTAAGTCCCTCTTTCCTCTCTAAAGCATAGCCCTCTTGTAGTGTAAGCGCATTCTACGCTTTAAGATGTTTGGCTCTGCATTTACTGCATGAGATGCTTCTGCTTTTAATAAATTTTGTGTGCTCCTTCCTGGGTGCATTCTGAAGATACTTATGAGGGCATTCCTTGTTAATCTGCCTCTACTTCTTTTTACCGAGTTGCATGTGAAGAACAAATGTAAACAAGCATCAGAGTTTCCTCTTTAAAAAGATTGTATCCTTACTTCTGTCTCTTTTGATCAATCCAGAATTTACAGCTCTTCATCACAAAGTCACAGCCTTTATTGCGTCCCCAATCTAATTTCTCTGCCATGCTGTAATTTGCTTTATACCAGCTGCAAAGGTATTTTGAAATGAGAACATAGTTATTTAAAAAATTAGTATTCTGATTGATAAAACAACAGTTCAGAGAACTTCAAACTATGTCTTAAGGTCTTCAAATGAAGAAAAAAAGGGAAGCTGCATCCCCTTCTGCCTATAACAAAATATACTGCAATTTCACAATTTTTCAAGTCACAATGAACTAAAAGCAATTTGCATTGCTTGCTTCTTCAACAGCAATGCATTGTGATCTTCAAAGGAACACTGCCTACAAGAAGATAAAATTTTTGACAGATTATGCTTTTGATCTGCAAGAACAGTTGAAAAATTATTCTACAGGTTTTATAGATGCAACATATAAGATTTATATTAAGAAGAAAGTAAACAGATATTACAAAAAGTACTATTGCAATCAAATCCAAATTTTTAAGGCTAGATTAAGAATAGATGGGTTTTGAAATACATAAAGAAAAACGAACATACTAGGTTCACCTCCTTGTATAATGCAATGCTTAATTACACCCATCATCTACTGTGTTGCAGTTTGATAAACACAAGTTCATCAATTCCAAGTAAAATCAAGTACAAAGAAAAAACAAACAACCTCCTTCCAACTTCCCCCATCCATATTAATTCTTACCCTGTATCTTCCATTAAGGCTAAGGTGATCCTGGAAAAGACTCGATTCTGCGTATGGGATCCAGTCATTGCTTCATTCTGAAAGTCACCAGTTACTATTAGCAAGCCTCTGAAAAGCATTATTGTAAGAAAAGGCTTCCTATGAAAAAGCATTTTATTTCCAGTCCCTTCTTACTATTGACAATCAAATTCTAACCTCCTCCATAAAAGTGATCTAAAGTGCAACTCCTTTCCCCACTCCACCCTACAAAGCTTCAGAATTCTAGAAGTCAGAAATGCCATTCCAAATTCTGGCTAAATCTTATCCATGACCAATGTGTACTCATTTTTCTCTAGGCAAAATAAAACTCTTCTCTCTTCTAACATATTTATCAGCAGCAATCACACCACATCTTCTGTCTCCTTTTGGCAAGATGAAAGCCAAGCTCATTTAATTTTCTTGTGCAAGACTGATTTTTAGCTTCCATACAATTTCTAGTAGTCCTATTCAGCATAGCCCACATGACTCAAAAAATACAGCACTCCAAAAAAAGCTGTATTAGAGCAGCAGTTAAATTTTCTACCTCTTTTAAAAATAAGCAAGCCCACACCATCCTCAAAAGCGCAACTCCAGTTACCTTTTCCTAAGCAGTTTCTTCATCATCTTATAACTGGCAATTGTAACACCCATGTCTTTTTTCCTGCTCAGTCATTTCCATCTGATAAGCTTCAGGCTTACAGCAAAAGTCACTCACCCTTAATTACACAACTCTGTGATTTCTACTACTGAACTTCATCTCATTTCTATTATTTCTTCAAAACATGTAGGTTTCCAGCCTTTCCTCTCCACTACTGTGATTAGGAGGAGTTACCACTAGCAAACTTGGTAGTGTCAAATTTGCTTTCTCCAAGGAGAACCTGATCAGGACCAAAACCAAATTATACCAGTTACTTTTCAGATACAAAGTTTCTCTGGAAAGGTAGAAAGGAGACAAGTAATAGTATTCTATTACTGTGTCAATTCTACTCAGTCCTCAGAATTATCCTAATTCTAAGGGCAGCCTTTCCATTTGGCTTTAAACTACTGTTCCATACTAAAGCTAACAATTTTTGCCTCAAGAAAAACACTTTTTTCAAGATTACTGCCACAAAAAGGTCTGTGTGGAAGCATCACCTTCTTGTTTGCCTCACTGCATATAACACTAACCAGAAAGTGTATCTCTGCAAACACACTACTAAGTTATAAATAAAAATAAGCTTAAATGAATGAAAAGTGTTTTCAGGATGAGAAGCTTTTCCTTGATCAGATGAGGTTCTGGAGTAGAGATAGTAAAAGCTAAGCTCAGGGCACGTGAATAAAGATTAAGTAAAGATAATGAATAGACAGAACAATCAAGTATTTGAGGCAGAAGGTGGCAAAGTTGAAATTACACAAAGGAATACCCCTTTTGCCTAAAAAAGAAGCATACTTTCTCAAAAAGGCAAATGGCAGACAAAAGTAAGAGAAATTAAGTCTTTCAACAATCATCTTACCTCAAACTCATACTCTGAGACTTAGCAACAAGATAAGAAGACTGATTTATCTAGAAATGGGATGTTTAAGTATTTTTAGCTTAGTACTGTTCATGATATTTTTTGATGAAGTTGGATACAACTGCTTTTCAAGGCTCCAGTAGGTACCACTATAAACCTAAAAATAAACACAGAGGAACAGACATTCCCACCCCCACCCCATTCCTAATATCAGCACTAACCTCCAACAATCTTTTTTCCCAGTGATTGAGCTCAGTACCCATGCCACCTTGATTTTCAAGCTCCATTCCCTCTAGAATTTGACAATTAAAATGTTTTCGAGCTTCTTCCTAGAAAGAAAACATTTCAGCTCAGCTCTCATAATATTGAGATGGATACCCATATACAGCCCTCATATTCTAGATTTATCTCTTCCAAGTATTTTAGCATTTCTTTTTCTACCATCTTGATTTCCTCCAAGTGTAAAAACACTTCTACTGAGAAGCTGAGTAAGCCAGCAGGTAACCCAGCACCAGGTCTAACAGTGTGTCTATTTATCTCCTGGAAATAAATGATGCAAGTCTACAAGAGTAAAACACCAATGGAATGAGCTGAGAACGGCATGCACTCACTTAAGACCATAAAAAAACTAATCAACCAAAAAAGCGAATAGCATACGAACACTACAACCCTGCTTCTGCCAAATGTTTCAGATAAAAACCACTTTTCTACTTGGAACCTGTACGTGTCATCTAGTTTTGTATGGGGGAGTGTTTTCTGCAAGATATCTGAAAACCTTCAGAGGCATCACAACAATGCTGTGGTTTCACAGCCAGAAGCCCAGCTACACTCTTGGTAGTGCCAGTGAGGCACTACCCAAGAGCACCTTTAAATGCTCTGAAGAGTTTGTGCAGCATGGTCAATTTTAAAAACAGCGGTAACTAAGTCTGCTCTATATACCAGGCTACATGTAAAACAAACAAGAAGATTATTTGTGGCCAAATATGGTTAACACTGTAACTTGTCTCCAATCCAAGCACAGCTTAAGCAGATGTCCTCTTGGGGGCAGGGGAAGCAAGACAGATTTCAAGAATACTTGAGGAATTTCTTTTTTAAATGTGACAAAATGTTCACTGCATTATTTTGTAATCAATAAAATTAGAAAGAGATTAAAACAATGCTTTTAAAGAGAAAAGTAGAAAGTAGGATGAACTTAGAAAAAGCAGTGACAACAGCATCTGTTAAGGCAACTAGATGTCTAAGCTTGTAGGAAGACATCTAAAGAATAGGATTAAGGCATCTATTTCAATACCAGTTTTTCTTAACCTTTTATAGCTTACCTCCCAGTCCCTTAATTGTCTCTTTACTATGTCAATTTATTTATTTCATACTCTTGTCAACCATTTTCCACTTCACTTTTGAATCTTACCCTCTCAACTAATTATATCATCAGGGAAAGTGTATTCATTATTAGATGATTACTACCTAAAGGAGAAATATTTATGACTCAAGAATGTGATGGTAACCTTGGCATACAAAGTTTAAAATTTTAAGTTTATTCACACTTACAACTACACGAGGTGTTATCAGAAGATAAACAGCATGGCACAGCATTTTTCCCCCACGTATGTCCCAAAACCTCACTGCTTTACGAACGACTTTATTGCTCCACTGATACAAACCTAGACTGTAAGAACAATATTCTGGTTACACATCTTTCCCACAAATACATACTACTGAGCAAAGAATTATCTCTGTAAGACACAGAATCATGAATAATTTCTGTACCTCCTCACACTTTCTGAGTTTAAATTTATTATGCAACATTTCTCCTTTGTGAGATATGCATTCATTATATGCACACGTCTGACTTAAGCCAAAGATTATTAAGAAGATACCTGTAGACTCAAGACATATTTTGTGCAGTTACCAAAAGTCCAAGGAACAAACTAAAAATTCTCAGAAATGCTATTATAAAAAAGGTGAACAAAAAAGTTTTCTACCCTCCCACCTCCATAAATCACTGGAACACTTCTACAGTATCAACTAAATGAAGAAAACAAACTGAATAACAATTGCTATTGAAGAAAACATTTCTTCAATAACAAGTCTGAAAAATCACACAATAGACTACACATACTCTGCAGTGTGTAGTCAGTTCTGTGCAACTATAAACCTTGAATGATATGTCTTAAAAATGAACTGTGCTGACATTAGACAGACTACAGAAAATACAAGTCTCAGTTTAGTTAAGGTGTTCAGCAAGCATCAAACTTTGAGCATGGGTAGTTTTAATGCTTAACTTCAAGCCTCCTGATAAATGAAATCCTGCCTTAGTTTGTAACATACGTGGATAATACAAGTGCTTACTGATAATGTAAAGAAAGACTAAAAAAACAGCACACATGAATGTTTGAACATAATAAAGGTAAAACATTCTAAAAATGGAATCAGGTTGAATTTTCAACAGGCAAAAATACATTCCAAAAAGGCAATGGGAAAATATCCTTCAATGAGAGTACAGAGAGGTCTCAAAAAATAAAGTACCTTTCATTAAAAGGAGGGAGTCCATCCGCATATCTTGTTGTCAGAGGTTTTCCATCATCATTACGATAAAATGCAAACAGTCCAGCAGAGAAACCCTTCAAGTTAAAAACCAAGCACACGTAAACCTTTGGTAAGACATTCACGTGCAAAGTCAAATGCCATGAAAGAATTATCACACCCACTGCAGATAAACTGGAAGTATCACATTTCAAGGCAATTAACACAAATTGAAGGAGGCAAAGCACAAGCCTTCCTCCACCAATCATCCTTCTCTGGCAACAAGCTGGAGGTACATGAGGAAGCAGGCACAGATTTCAGGGAAATACATTTTATAACATCAACCCTTACCAGTGCATGGATAATCTCATGTTTCACTGTAGATAACATGCCAACAAACTCCTGAGCTTGTGTTGAAATCATATTTGGACACAAGTTAGCATATCCTGCTATTGGCCTGGAAGACAGTTTTAAAATTAAATTGCTTTCAGTAAGATACTAGCAAGTTCAAATGATAATTCACTTGAAGAGGCAGAAGGTTTAAAATAAAAGTGAGTGCTTCCAAACAACTTCCCAAGTAATTTCTAAAATGTCTGTTAACAGTACAGCAACTGTTTTGCTGTCAGTTGAAATGGGGAGGGATGGGTTCAATTTCTATATTCAGTATTTGTCACCGGTGCTAGCCTGTGTAAGAGATCTGAATATTAGGCAAGGCAAACTATAGAGGCACAAAGTGTTACAATGACTACAACCGACATTCATTTCAACAGAAACAGGATCTTGAGATAACGTTTAGACAGTAACACCAGAGGATTAGCTTTGACTTAAATGCCTTTCAGCTTTGCAAGTTAAACACCATTTGATGGTTTTGTGGGTTTACATAAATACAGCACTTGTCTATTTCACTAACGATTTCTACTTTGCTATATTATGCAACACAATTAAAACTCCACATCTAACCAATTTAAAACACTTGTAAGCTTAATTTAAAAAAGAGTTTGCAACAGAAGGAATACTTGCCTGTCCATTTCAGCTTCCAGTTGGCAGTAGGCTGCATATGCAATGATATTTTCATGGCCACACCTTTCAGTAGTGAGAGCACTAACATAAAGTACAAAGTCAGCGTCTCGAACCCCTTCTTGGTCAGGTAAGCCAGTAGGCCCACAGTGCCATTCATTCTCACTGCACACCCTGCATTGCTTTGACAATGTTCAAAGGGAACAATTTAAATACTTAAGCGATAACCAAAATTTTGCATGACAAAATTCAGTTAGTTTGAAGTCAAGAATAAATCCCAATGTAAGCAAGCAGAAATGAGAAAACTCCCTACGAAGACAGTAAACGAAACCAGAGCCAACTTTCAAACAACTAGCTCTTTTTATTTATTACAACACCAGGAAGGTGGCAGCTTCTGAAGAAGAAAAGAAAGGTCCACCAAGCCAGATATCCCAAAATTAGCACCTTTTATTTCCTACAAATTGAAAAATTCTTGGCTCATGGAAATAATATACCTAAGTCATAACTGCCTTTCACATGTAGTCTGGTACATTTTTAATACCGCAGTTGAAACTTCAAGATAAGAGAAACAAAGAAATCTACTGAACATATACTGTAGTTGAATTAAAAATTCACGCAAAAGAACAAGTTCAAAGCATTTCCTGCACTGTGCTGCTGGTTCAGAAGATAACCTCTTAAAATATGGTCTTCAAAAAAAATCAGATTTTATTACTAATTCTGTGAAAATCTGGCACATTACTCATTGACCAAGGTGAACAACAAAGTGCGTAGCAGTAATTTAACAAGCTTTGAATCTCATCCTCTTTGTACAGTTCACTGTAACACAGGCACAGAGAACAGTAAACAGTACAGTTTTACTTGACTTTTGGTTGAACAGAATAAACGAAAGAAAATCCCACTAAGTGAAGTTGTTCTATTCTGCCACTCAAATTTAGTGATCCCCCAAAAAAAGGTCACTTCTGCACAGTGATATTAGCTTTTTTATTAATTTCCACAAACAATAATATTTCAAAAGTTAAGAAGCACTTGGATGGCTTAGCTTACCTGAAGATGTTTCACAGGAACAATAACTGGCCCACACCTTGTGTGGTCTGCACAGGCTCCTCGGCAGTATCTGTGAGGGTCCGCTTTCCTCCTTAAGTATTGGTTTGTGGCACACTGCCTTCAATAAAACATGAAGGACAGTCAGCACTGGTTTATTATTAAACCGTAGAACAGTCTTACAGCACCCAACGGCACTACAAATACAGGTATTTAATGCAACTCCACAGTGAGAATTGTTAGTTACCCTGCTCTGGAAGACAATGCAGTTGGAGTATCCACATGTTTAAAGAGAGATTAGGAACAGGTTCATAAATACGGGTATGTATAAAGGAATCTCAGCAGCATGTATATGCTTTTACACCTCTGACACAACATACGGAGATGTTGACCATGGAAGGTAGGCAGATTTGTGTGTGCTCCCTAAATAGTATCTGCTACCACCACTGGGTCAGGTGGGTCACTGGTCTGATTCAGGAGGGCATTTCTTACACTGCTGCTCCCATTTCAAAGGCTATACAATGCACTGTTAAACATCAAACATAGCAAGTGATTTTCAACAAAGTTTCACATACCTGCTTAGTAATATAGTACCTGTGGATTTGCGCACTTGAAATGTCTTCTCCAAATAAGATATAGCTTGTGGAAAAAGTTTGGTCTGAAGAGAGCAAAAATAAGTCACCCAGCAGCAGTGCAGATATAACTCACCTTGAAAGCATTAACTACCAAGTTAATGAGCAGAATAGCAAAAATCCAGACTTCTTAAGAAGTTCAACTGCTATGAGTATATTTAGGAAATAATTTGTTTCAGTTCCAATATTCTGTTATTCAAAATATTTCACTATTTTGTATTAGGATGGCAAAATGAGAATGGAACCAGCATTAATTTGAATGCACAGCTTCAAAGAGGATTCAAAAACTATATACATCCTGCCCACTGAAACCTTTGCACCTTGGGATATAGCAAACATCTGTCAAACCACATTCAACAGAACACTGGAAGTATTTGAAACGCTGGCATCATCTGTACACAAAGCCTCAGCCTCCCAGACTAGAGGACATGAAATTGCTGGTATTCAAAGCCTTTAATTAAATTCACATTAAGCTTAGCATCCATGTATTAAGTATGTACAAACAAAAAGGGGAAGCAAATATGACATACCTTTATAAGATGCCTTTTCTCAGGTAGCAAGCTATTTTAAAAACAAAATAAACAAGCTTTAGTTAATAGGATTTTAATTCTCAGATATGTGTGTGTGGGGGAGGGGAAACTGTCACAACACTATACTCACTCCTCAACACTTCTGTCATAGGTAATGTTAATTCTTAGCTGCTGATCCACATTTCTCTTCAAGACATGATTTTCCCTTAGAGGGACTTGGTAGACAACCTGGCAGGGAGACGACCAAGCCGCTGGATAAGGACAGCCACACCAACGGGTGCTTCCCGCTCCTCCTCACCTACGACAGTATCTTTTTGCCTGTCTCTACACAAAGCCCCTTCCCGCCTTTCTCCTCCCACACGGCCAGGACAGCCAGGCAAGACACCACACCGCTCCCTCCACCCTCACCAGCGCTGCCACCGACCACACCTTAGGGGAGGCCAAGCGGCCAGACCCACACAGCGCGGCCCGCGGCAGCCGCGGGGGACGGACCCAACAACGAGAAACAGCGGACCCCTCGTCCCCAGCCCCCCGCAGCCGCCTAAGGACTCCCCGCGGCAGCCCCACCTCCTCGCCGCTGGGCACGCGGTGGTGACAGGACGAGGAAGAGGAAGGAGAAAGGGAGGCGACACGCCCGCAGCCCAGAAGCGGCAGCAACAGCAGCGCGGCGGTAGAAGCGGCCAGCAACGGCCGGCAACAGCGGTACAGCCGGAGACGCCCATCGGCCGGCTCGGCAGCCATCTTCGACTGTCCTTCCGCCGCGTCGCCATGGAGGCAGCGCCGGTGGTGGCGGACCCCGCCAATGGGCGAGCGGGGAGCGCGGGAGAAGGTGGGGCGGAGGCGACGGGCGCTCCTGATTGGGAGGAGCTCACCGAGGGGTGGGGCAAGGGGGGGTGAGGTGAAGGTGGCGGAGGGCGTAATGCGGTGTTCGCAGGGGCAACGCAGCGCTGTGCAGTACAACGGGAGAGGATGCGACGCAGGGTAATGCAATGCAGTGCTCTGCAGTTGAACCTCCTGCACAGTGGCGCAGGGCAACGGTGTGGTGCCTGTGAGTCAAGGCAGTGCTGGGTGGTGGGTAGCAGTGCGCCACTGCGCAGGGCAACACCGGGCGATGCAGTGCTGTGTGGCATAATGCAGTGCCGTGCAATCTGCGTGGATGCAGTGTGGCACAATGCACTGTTGTGGAGCAATCCAGTTGGGTCCGTGCAGTGCTGAAGGGAGCTGTGCATCACGTTGCTGCAATCCCCACAGAGCTTCAATTGCCCTGCTGCTATTAAAAGCCGGTTAGGGGCTTGGGAGCCAGGTGCCCAGCTCAGCAAGGCCCCTCATTCTCTCACTTAGACCGAGCTCCTTGGACTCTGGGAATCCTGCACCTAGAGCAGTTTCCTCCAGGCTCTGAGTCTGAAATCCTACTGCTGGGAAGCAAAGTCCTTTTGCAGCCAGCCCATCCCAGCACTCGAGCCTGGAGCTCTGATATGTCTTCGTATGTGATGCAGCCCTTTTCTCAGCCCTCAAACTCTGTACAAATTATCCCCAAATTTCTAGTACAGAAACTAGTCAAGAAACTCTTAACACCACCAACAGGGATGACAATTGTCTGGGGTTGTGTAGTGCTCCATCCTGCAGCTCCTGCTGCGTTCCAAGACATTCAATTATAATGAGGGCCATGCAAGTAGAAGGTGGTGTGTCCTGGCTCACCCAGTAGCTCTGTGGCACCAGGGGAGAAGCTGGTAGATGCCTGGTGCTGTCAGTTCAACCGAGTTGCTCTGGCTAGTTCCAAAATACAGAAAAGTACCCAAACAGGCAGAAAGGGGAGAAAAGCATCCTCACCTTTTCACAGGGAGCAAAATCTATTAAAGCAGGAGTGGGTTAAACTCTGCTTTAAATAGGAATTTATGCAGGACATGTGTTGCACAGGCATCTGCTATGAAGAGAAGAAATTTTTTACATTGCTGCCTGCCACCTACAGATACCATAAGCATTTTTCCCCTTTGCAGGTAACAAGAACATCTTGGTGGGGTTTTATGACATCCTGGCAGCTACTTGCAACACAGGCCTCCTTTGGACTAAGAAAGAATAATTTCACCCGGAGTCTGTATACAAATCTGTTACTCAGACAATACAAGAAAACAGTTTTGTCTTCTAAGCCATTTCTGCTTCTCACTATCACAGCATTCCTGTGACATAAAGACATTCAAATGTAAAGCAACACATCTACTTGAAGTGTGTTCAAAATACCACACAGCCCCTTGGTCACTGTCCCCCCACCCCCAAGTGGGATGGAAAAAAGGTAAAACCTGCAGGTTGAGATAAGAACAGTTTAATAATTAAAATAAGGTATAATCCTACTACTAATAATGAAAAATGAAATAACAAAAAGAGAGAAAGCAAAAAAACCCAAGTGCTGCACAATACAACTGCTCACCACTTGTTGACTGATACCCAGCCTGGCCCAAGCAGCAACCAGTCCCTTCCAGGTAACTCCCCCCAGTTTATATACCAGTTTATTCAGCGCAGCATGACGTGCTGTCGTGTGGAATACCCCTTTGGCTAGTTTGGGTCAGGTGTCTTGTCTCTGCTCCCTCCCAGCTTCTTGCGCCCTCTCCTCACAGGCAGAGCATGAGAGACTGAAAAGTCCCTGATCAAGGTCAGCACTACTTAGCAATAACTAAAACATTAGTGCGTAACCAGCACTGTTCTCAGGCTAAAGGGGAAACACAGCACTGCACCTGCTAGTGGGGCAAAAATTAACACTGTCCCAGCTGAAACCAGGACACTTGGTAACATAATGTATCTGTTTGAAACTATTTTCATTAAATACAGGTGTATATGGCTTTTGATCGGCAGTTGTAAGGTTGTAACTATAATTAAATGTACAGCTTGCAAAAGATACACAAATACCATTATTTACTTCACAGAATTTTAAGTTTTCAGGTGCTTTAAGCATGGTAACTGAGTTACGCACCTGTAGATGACCCTCTGCAAATCAGTAATTCTACAGAGGGGTTAAAGCTTCTGACCTGACCAGAAGATAAAGTCCCTCTTCTGCGTCTTGAAAATTCCAGAAGCAATGACTTTGTATGTGGAAGACGGACGTATATAATGCCGGGGACCATGGAGAATGCTCCCAAGAAACAGGTATGAATACAGGAAATCATACACAGGGTATAACAGTATGCTACAACAGCTAGCGGGGTGAAATAATGAATGCAAATGGTAAGTGCAATATTGTGTTTTTGTCTTCAGGACTCTTAGTATCAATAACGGTGAGTGGATGCCTGAGAATGACTGAAAACTCCCCTGGCAAACAAGGTTAATTCCCCCAACACAGTGCATTTTAAATAAGCCCTCACAAGCAGCCAGCCACTTGGTGTGTTTTATGAATACTGGAAACAGGAACACGCATAGGTGCATTGTCCTACCCCACATCTCTTCAAGCTGCAGGTGAGGCATAGTGGTTCCCTCCCTCTCCTACCAGCTCACTTTGCCTTGCATGATAATGGGTATGGGTTGTTCTCACAGTTCTTGCCTATACCTCCACGTAACTGAATTTGAAGTGAGAGTATAGAAATAGTACTTTCTCCAATATCTGCTTATCCTGGGTCATTGTGGTGATAATTTGAAGACATATTTAAACACATGGATAGATAAATAACCACTTAGTTTAAGAAATCTGGGTGTAAACAAGAATCAAGAATTCCCCTGTTAATTCTCATATGTAAAAGACATTAGAATTTTCTAGGCTATTAAAAATATTCTAACATCTGAAAGTAATAAGGTATTCAGGATATGCCTGGTTGTCACTAAATATGACAAACATTGTTGGATCTTTCACATTATCAACCACGCTGTCATACATGTCACTAGAATCTGCTGGTTTTTTTGCTGGTGGTTTGATTAGTCCTTTGCTCCCAACACAATACTGCCCAGTGAGGACCCGAGCCAAGTACATGTACTTTCTGCCATTCGCATCTGGTCTGGAATAAGTATCCTGAGCAGAATAACATGCATCAACAGCAAAATAGGTCCCATTTCCAATGGTTGCAGCTGTTCGGAAAGACAACATTGTCAAATATAGTTAGTGTTCTCATTCCCTTCAGAATCTCTAAAGCTCCCCCACCCCTTCCTTTTTTCTTTTTTCTTTTTTTTTTAATTCTGCAGAAGTTATAAATTTGGTTAAACAGCAAATTCTAGTAATAATCTTTTGTATCAGAAGCAAATCCAAATCCAAATCCACTTAGATGTTGGCTAAGTATCAGCACCCAGGTTTTGACCGGTAGTGGATGAGAAACTTAACATGAGCCAGCTTCAGTGTGCGCTCGCAGCCCAGAAAGCCAACCGTATCCTGGGCTGCATCAA
>WYDI02039304.1:29968-41931 GCA_009867235.2 Psittacus erithacus
GGCACTGGAATGGGTTGCCCAGGGAAGTTGTGAATGCTCCATCCCTGGCAGTGTTCAAGGCCAGGTTGGACAGAGTCATGGGTGACATGGTTCAGTGTGAGGTGTCCCTGCCCATGGCATGGGAATTGGAACAAGATGATTTTAAGGTGCTTTCCAACCCTAACTATTCTATGATTCTATGACTGTCCTTTCCTACAGGAGAAGTTTTCCACTTCTTTGGATCTAGTCCTTCATCTTTGAATGCTACCAAATAATAAAACTGACTATACTAGAAAAACTGGACAAAACAATCTTTGAACTAATGCAGAAAGTCTTTCTGCTAAATACTTCATAATTGTCCCTAACAGCTATTAAAGGGGATTTCCTTGTAACTTACTTCACAAATTTCGAGGGATTTCATGTGCAGGGAGTGGGATCTTCTGATTGCTTGTACTGAGCTTATCTTTGGAAGCAATAGGAGAATTAACTGCACCTTTACTTTGCTAACTAGGAGAGGAGATACCAGCAGCAAGCGGTTGATATCTCAGCTGAGGATGTTGAACAGCAGTCCTTGTTCCTTTCTCTAAGCAGATCACACAACACATTTCTCAAAAGCTGCTCAGCCTTGATTTCATAGTAGGTGACCTTCTGATGGTGGCATTAATCAACAAGGGATTAACCAAACACGTTAATTCCTCTGTCTATATAGAGTACCTTCTGGTGTTTATTATTTTGTTCTCCAGCCTTATTCTGTTTACATGTTGTGTTGACAGCACTGTAACATTGACATTCCCTAGACATACATGTTTACGAAATTAACTGCTTTGGATAATGACTCACCATTCTTTCCAGCATACCCACGATCAAATCCATTGTAGTTGATTGTGTTCAATGAGGATGCAGCTGTCCCATGAAATAGCAACTTCTCATTATTTTTATTTTTGTTCTTTTGACAGACAGACATCTTTTTTATTTGGTATGTCTGCCAGAGCAAGGGATTTTGTATTCTTTCAATCTGCAAAGTTACAAAATAGAACTATAATTATACTGGTAGAGACGAATACTTATCATGGCAGGAAAGCATTAAAACAAACCCAAACTTCAAGAATGACAGTAATTTTCAATATGACTTGTTAGCATGTGGTTTGGGTTGGGGAACTGAATACCTGACCCTGCTGAAAAATAATAAACCAAAGTAGCTTACCAGAGTTTTTCAGGCTTGGTAACTTTTGGCATACACTTGTTTTGTGTAGTATACCAGGTACACAGGCAACCACGGTAGCAATGCGTTATCATTTTTAGAAATATGCTATTGCACCACTGCCAGACACAGTTATGTTAAGATGCCTTCTGTACATCCTAATCACTTTTACATATGATTTTCTCACTAAACAACAGACTGCAGTGATAGCATTATATTGAATTAAAGTTTCTTTCCTACATCTCAGTTTGGAAGTCAGAATTACTTCCTTTACTGTGTAGTTTAGCAACTTATAAGAACTATAGGCTCAACATAAGGATTAAGTAAAAATAAGTTGGTGGAAAGATGGATGTTGCTGGCTCCTTATGCCAACAATGTGAATGTAGCTCAAGAGGAAATTATCTATGTCAAATACAATCTTAAGGGCATTGCTGTAACAGCTTTCCATTTTCAATGGAAAATTACTTCAGTGTCATTACCTGCTTTTTTATTATTGCACTATTTTGTTCTATTTGTGTCTTAACGACCAAGCTCATTGAACCTCACGACGGAAGAAAATTTCTCAAACACATATTCTTACTCTTAATTTTCTCATATTTTCTCCTATTTATTGCTCTTCCTGATTCTGAATAATTCCATCTTCCCCCTGGTAATTAAACCTCTGAGCACTGTGCTGCAGACTTTTCAATAAGCAGGATCAGATCTTGATACTTTTGATAAAACCAGGTCTAGCTGAAAGGCTCTGGTACTGACAGGAAAGAAGTAGTAAACTAGCAAAAATATTTGTGGCCAGCCTGCAATGATTTTGTATTTTCATTTGCACTCTAAATGCTTTGGCTTATGTTTCCATTTCAATACAGAATTTCCTAATTGGAAATACCACCTTAACTAGTGAGTACAACATTAGATGAATGCAGAGTCAGCCTGAAGACTGTTGGCCAAGGATTTTGCACTATTAGAAGACAGAAATGGCAGGGCAACTCTTAGGAAATTTGATTTGATTTATATCCACCCTGTACAGCGCTGGAAAGGCTGACATATGAAAGGTGTATTAGGTTTCAGACACCTTATAAACAAATATTTAGAAAGTATATTAACGTTTTCAGCCTAAGAATTCACTTTTTTCCCTCCCCATAGTATTTCACCTTCTCTATGACACAGCCGCCACAGCCCGTCTTAAATTTGGACTGAACTTCCAGATATTCCTCACAAAATGGCTCGAGATTCACCACTTTGACCTGTTTGTTTTGCATGTCTTCCCAGTGTGAAGGGAGTGTTATTGGCTGCTTATCTGCAAAACAGATATTGCATTATCATCACAGACATCTAGTTCAGTTTTGTAGTCACATCTTATAAACCAATTGCACGTACAGGGCTGAGAGGACAATACCTTACACAGTACCTTATCCCAAGAATACTCTCCATCTTCAATAGATCCCTGGCTTTGTAATGCACTGCTAAGACTTTACATTTTCTGTAGTCTAATTACCCCCATGCCAATATCTAACTATAACAAGTTTGAAAACACAGAGGAATTTCATGTATTCTCCATACTCCACTTCCTTTGTGAGACTTAAGCATAGAATCTATGCTCAGCATGCCATTTGTACAGATAATATTTAAAATAGATGTTCTGACTGCAGTCATATCTGCCACTAATTATGAAAGTACAACTGCTGGCTATGGCATGCATGGGGGAAAGGAAAAAATCCAGAAAAAGAAAAAAGCTATGACTGGATTATTTCTTTGTTAACACCCAAGCTTGCGTTTATCAGAATTATCACTCAATAATCACTATTAAAGGAAAGTCACAAAGCTATAATTTACCTTCATTCTTTGACACACGTTGAAGGTTTATGGTTTTTCCCTGGTCATCATTAGCCTGTAGAGTGTTCATATCAACCTTGTAGTTCTTCCCATTAATTTTGACTGCAAGATGTGGTTTTTTAGCTATTCTGGCATCCTCCAGCTGCATATTTGTAATTTTTTCAAAAGCAACAAAGCTGTCATTGCTTCCTGGATACCTCCATTCTACCAGGTTATAAATAAGTTCTGCCTTGGATCGTTCATCTTCAGTATCCTTAAGATTTTGGATTATTTTTTGAACTTCCATAGAAACCCAACAGACGTCCTTGGTAATACCAGAAATTTTAATGCAAGGGGGGAAAAGTTTATTTTCTAACTGAATGGTAACATGCTTTCTACTCTGGAGATCCTTCAAAGTGTCAATTTGCCTCTTATCAAAATGTTCAATTAGCTCATCCGAAATAATGCTTTCAAAATGATCTTTTAAAATTAAATCCTTTAACCAAGACTCAGTTTTATTCACATTTGTTTGGCTTTCTCCACAGATTTGGAATGTGGTCAAATCAACTTTCTTCTCCAAATGCACAATCTTTTTCTTCCCATTTGGCTGGTTTTTAACCCGGAAAAATGCTGTGAAGAAATACATGTTAATTATTACTTTTAAATAAAAGATCTTTAGTTCCATGTACCCATGCACACAGAAAATCCACCTACTGTCATTTAAGCAGAGACATACATGAATTTATTGTAGATGAATTTGAATCCTCTCTTTTCTTCATGCTTCTGTAAAAGTCTTTGAGCATATTTGTTTGGAAGATGACTATTTTAATTTTTTGCAAATGCTGTACTGATCTTTTGCTTGCAAATTCCACTATTGCATCCAACATGTCATCAGCTACCTTTGCTGGACTCTGTCCTGCTTGACCTAAAAAAAATAAAAAGCATGTATCAGTGAACCGTACTTAAAACAAGATAGCACCCAGAAAATAGAGACCATGTCCCCAGCTCATACAGACCGGTGTCCCTCTCTCCCCCTGCCCTCCATTATGCTTTCTGGCCAAAGCTCCATGCTTAATCACAGCTTTACACCTAAGACTGGAGCTCAAGGAGCTGACACACTACACAGAGCTAGAAAACCCTTCTGGGATTCACCCCCATTTACTTTTGAGACTCCAACAAGAACTTCAGCTTTAGCGTCCCCCTGATATTTTTAATTCCACACACCACTAACTCTATCCCCATCTTTAAACTGGGTACCAAAGTAAAACGAAATCAAAACTAGCAGAGGATTTTAGCACAAGCCTGCAATGTATTTCAACATACAAACAGGAATACCAAGCTCAAAACAATTGCTTTCATTCCCCTACAACAAGCCTGAAGTGCAACCTACAGCTTATCCTGAAATGTTGGTGGGAGCCCTGCCAATTTCAGCCAATGCATCCCTTAGATAGCCATCGTGACACCAGCATGCAGATGACGTTGGCAGTCCAGGGGACCTGGGCTGACCCACACACCAGCTCCTACCCTAATCAGGCACGCTGAGCAAGGACCAGCTCATAACTTCTTTTCCCCAAGTCAATAGGAGCCTTGGTCTGAGAAGGATACCTTGCTTTCTGCAATTCCCAATGCCCAAGCTAACCAGAAGCTTAAACCAAATAAGCTAGCCTGCCTCTAAGCCCTCCACTGGAGCAGGTATGCTGAAACAAGATCTGTAAGAGTGAAAGCCACAGAAATTCTGTACCCAGCCCACAATTTCTGTAGTCAGCCAGTTTTGGTCTCAGGACAATTCCATCTTTCTTCACCTACAAACCCCAACCCCAGACTTTACATGTGGCTGAAAGCCCAAAGCAAGGTCTGTGGGAAGTTTGAAGGAAGTTGCAGGGTTGCCAGCTGAGATACACAGTCTGTTTTGGGGCAGAATGTCTTTTATAGATGCTCCACTGATGTTGACTATAATATTTATACTTCAAAAAAAAAAGTACTTTTGAAGTGTGCAGGTGGTGTTAGAACTGACTACAATGAGCTTTCACAAATCACAGCTTACAGAGTTTCTTGTACAAGTCTACTGTTATCCATATCAGAGATATTAATTTTGCTCCAGTTTCTGAACTACTCCCATCACAGCCTTCATCGCTTTCCTAAGAAAATGCAAACCTGTTCCAATTGCTGGGAAGGCGACAGATTTGTACATCTTTAGCTCGCACTCGTTAAGCACTTTGAAGACCTGACTGTTCACATTCCTGTTGTGAATCAAGTGGATGATTTTACTGCACAGCAGTTTTCCACCTTGTGTAGTAATGAAGCCACTTTGAAACCGCCCAGCTGGAAGAGAAAAGATAGAGAAGGAGACATAATATTTTTGAAGCGGCTATCTCTCCTGATAGCACAGCTCATTATATTGATGATAGAAGCAGAAAAAGTAGAAAGAAATCCACTGCGAGCTTTATTATTCTGATTTCAGTTGATTCCAGTTTTCTCTGCTAATATTTTGATTGCAGAACTTCTTTCAGAAAGTAATACAAGTAGTTGTGTGTTTTCTAATTTCCTTAAATCAAGGTATTTTCCTGTTAAATACAACTTAAGAATTTATGTTTAATTTAAATAAAGCTCACCTTTATTTGAAAACATGACAATAGAATGTGCACAATTCATTTATGTGAGAATTCCTTTCTTTTATGTCACTTACTCCTTGAAAGCTCAAACCCTTATTCTGCAGAATAGCTGAACAGTTAAAATACCACTATTAAGATATCTAAGAACTGTGGTATGGAATCTTTCAAAAGGTGCTTGTGTTTTTCAGAGCACTCATGTTTGATTGCAAACACGTCAAAAGGGAGTCACACTGTGAGGATGAATGGACCAATGAACCATACCACTTCACTGGTCACAAAGGTAACGAATGATTGTGTGATGCTCTCCATGTGCCGAGATCAGGCTGATAAACAGGGAGAGCCTGCACAGCCAAAGGCTGGGAAAAATATCCAGGACACTCTGTCTTGAAAGTTAACTCCTGGATTCAGAGCAGGAATGTTTTGTTTATGCAACCAGAATGCGTTCCTTTCTGCACTCCGAGAAGCCAACCACAGTGAGTTGGGATGTTACTGCTCTGCTGGTCTGGCAGAATGCAGACCACAGAAGAACTCATGATCAGGGTGATAAGCAAGGTTACACTATGTCAATAAAAAATAATTATGTATTTGTGAATACATCCAGCTCAGATTTGCTATTAGCTTTTAAAGGCCAGTCCTGCACTTGCTTACACCAAAATATTGCCTTCCACCGCTTTGTTCAGTTTCAAAACTTGAGCTGTCCTGTAGCTGACAACAGACTTTTAAAGATTTCTAAAAGTGAAAGCTATTTACATACCATACTGAGCACATTCTGCTTCTACCTGGGAACCAGCAGCATCCATTATTGCTTTGAAGACCCCTTAAATTATATGAGAAAAGCATACACATTCATTAAGTCAACATAGCTGTTTCTACTCAAAACTCTACCCAACTTCTGTACTCTACAAATATCCTGAATTATCACATGGTAAGATCCCACAAAGTGCAAAACCTTGTCCATTCCCCTAATTCTGCTCTTTGACACACAACACAGCTGCAAAGAGAACGCTGATTTCATTATTGATTAGAAATCATTAAGAACAACTCCTATTTCATTGTTTCACCAGCCGGTAGTAAGCCCCTCACCAAACTCACCAATTGCTTTAAATTATACCATTTGATGTCTTCCATGCTTGCAATTCACAATGTCACCAAAGAATGTCTGCTTCTTACTGGTCACTCAACCAGAACTTTGGCTCACAGTGACAGGAACAGTTTGTCAGGATTATATTTGATGTGAAAATTTCCTTTTATTTCAGCATTTTTGTTTTTATACAAGAAAAATCTGGTCAAATGACTTCTGTCTGAGTAGTTTGGAAATTAAATGGAATATTCAGGTCACATACAAAACCCATGTAATATCTATTTCCTAACTAATCGCAAGTCTCTTTCATCTGAAAAATATTTCACAGAAGTTTCACATATGGACAATTCTTCCCCCACCCCCTTCTAAAAAGTAGCCCAAATTTATCACTAAAGAACTACATATTCAATACAATACCTGACGCGGCATCAAATGTTGGATTTGATACGTTTACAATAACCTCTGTATCCTCCTTGGTAATATCTCCACTAATTACTTGGAGTGTAATGGAACCAACCTGCATTTCATGAACTCCCAGTATATCAGTTGAAACAGGCCTAATAATACCTACAAAGGAAAGAAAAATACCTTAACACACTTATCATGTAGTTTGGGGTATTATTCTCTTCTACTGATAGAAATATTAACTTTTAATTTTAAGGAATGTGCTTTAGATCATTTTGATGGACATAGAGAGTCTCTGACTTTTTTTTTACTCCTTTTCTGAAAGCAGGAAGGCACAGTGTTCTTCCCATTTAAATACTGCGAAAGTGCAACTATTTCTATTCTTGTAAATTCACACAGAATAAATTCAGAAAGGGACTCTTGGGGTTATCTGATCTGACTAGCCCTGTAACCAAGTTTCCCAGAATTAACTCTTACAAGAAATGCAGTATGCAGCTGAAGTATTTCCAGTAATGGACATCCCATCACACCAATTTTGTAAGCTATTTCATCTTTACCCTTACAGACATAAAATTGTTCTTTACTTCTAGTCTAAATTTATCTAGTTAATATTTTACCTGCACATTCTTAACTTCATCTCACTGATACTCAAAGCAGCTGAGAAGAAAGAGCTATATATTCTTACGAACAAGGCCCTGCCACTGATGCAGTTCATTCATATGTTTTTGCTATTGTGTCACACTACCACCAATTAATAAATGGAATGAAAATTCTCCATTCTGTATATCTCTATATAGGAGATGTGCAGAAATACATGTTACTTATGGCTTGTTTGGGAAAGTGATACCAAGTTCTTATACCCTTCGAGTAGGACAAAATAATGGTTCTCCTACTAGGATATCCTCTTCCATGTGATAAGACAGACCTCACTAACATGAGCATGCCCTCAACAAAAGAAATTCCTCTAAGATTTTTACAAATACAGTTTAAGAATGCCAGTCCACTTGGAGGAAAAAAAAAAAAAGCTCTGTGTCTTAATGACATTTTGTCTGTTTTCTGATATGTATAAAGCCTCTTTACAGTATTTACATTCTCCCATGTCCCAACTCCTACTTACTAGCCACTACACAACTTACTTGACCATGATGCTGCAGCACTGCAACTTTCAGCTACTCTACATTGTAGTTCCATGTTAAAAGCCTGAGGAAAAATAAAAAAAGGTACCAAACATAGGAATATTCACTATAAAACTCTGAAATACTGTCATTAAGAGTCATGTAGCTCTTGCTGAGCCATCTGACATGCTTTACAGTCATGTGTAGGTATCATTAATAACAGTGGAAGACTCAGTGTGAACACTGCGATAATAGATACCATCTTTGCCTTGCCAGACCTCCTCTGTCAAAAGGTGAGTGAGCATCTACAGGTGTTTACAGTGCCAGTGGCAAGGCCAATTTTGTCTGCAGCTTATGCTTGCTGAGAGTTTATATTCCAGAGATACTGGAGAGACAACCCACTGTTACTGACCAACTGCTAAATTATTCCCCTTAGAAAGCAATATAATTAAAATATTGTAAGGCATAACTAGAACAGTATGTAACATAGATGGCTTTCTCCTGAGAACTACCTGAATGTTATCTGCATCATTTGGATTCAAGACAAAATGAACTTCCTGGAGAGTCCCCCGAGTGTAACTACTACTGAACTTGAGTACCACATCAAACATTAATTTAGAAACAATGTTTTTAGGAAATCTGAATCCTCCAGTTCCAATAGCTGGGAAAGTGATTGATTTCAGTCCAAGTTCTTCAGTTTTCTTCAAGCAGAAGGTGATTATATCTTCTAGTATCTGTAAAACATAGCAGAGGGGTTTTTTTATCTATTTTTTTTAGAGAAGGCATCATTTATCATTACTTCCATAGAGATTATGCTGGTATGAGAAAAAGCTCTCGGTACATCAAAGAATCTTTAAGGTCACTCCAACAGAAGTAAATGGAGTTGAGTCACCTAAACTATTTTAAATCCTGAAACTTCAGGATAGGATCCCAAATAAATCTGTCTTCAAAATTATTATTTTTTAAAAATAATTAAAAACATACCTCCAGGGCCTGTCCTCTTCCTTGATTCCACATGGGAATTACGGCATGTAGCACAGACTTGCAGGCCAGAGCACAACCACTGGTGCAGAGGACACTTCCTTCATCAGCAACCTGTTTTTGTTTTTCGTTGTCAAACTCTGCTTGGAGCCCTGGTCCTGCCTTTTCCAGCAAGGCTTTGCAAAGAGGCCCCACACCAAACTTCAGATCTGTGCCAACACTGTTAACAATAACGTCCGTCTGCAACAGAATTACCACAAAAATATCTGTAGTCAGACTTCAAGTAAAATTATGCATCAAGCACTATCAAAGCCATGCACAGCGCGAAAACCAAGATGGCAATGAAAAAATAATTGGAGAAATTTCAGCACAGCTTTGCATGCTGAGCATTCCTGGACTTGTAGTAACCCTCCATTAGGCAGCATCAGACCCACTGGGAGTACCAACACCACAGGTATCTACACGTCAGCCAGGAAGGCAGACAGATCTGTCAAGCCCTCAGGGGAGGTAAGGCTGCGACTGTCTGGTCCGGAGCAGATACTAAACGTCTGGGCATGTGAAATAAACCCAACCTGTGCAGTCTGCCTCATCCCCTCTCCCCAGGCCCGGCTTTTTCTACATTTCCTTGTAAAGAACTGCAGCAGTATCACTCCTTCTTCTTTAGCATCATCGCATGATGCAAAATATACATATTGCATAAGGTATGCATAATGTAGAAAGTTTAATGTCCCTTTCCACCTTTTCACTGGAAGTGCGAGTATCTACACCTTATCAGAAAACCAGCACCTCACGCACCAAAACAAAGTGGAGAGAGGTTGTTGTGCTGTCATGAAGTAAAATGGGCAAAGCCCCAAATCTGGTATTTGCTTTGTTTTTTCCATTGACGATGTTTTAATTAGCAAATATTTTAATAATTAATATTTTAATGTGTGTCATACTGAGGGGTTTTTTACATCTAGAGTTGCTTTTTCATTGAAATAGGCTTTCGCAGGCACCAAAATGACAAAAAAGAGTAACTAATATTGAAACACAGGATGATAATATTAATTTAGGGAGATCTTAAACTCTCTAGGTATAAGGTTAGGGGCTGTTGAAAAAGAGAGATTTATCAAGATGCACTTTGCATCACTGAAGGGAAAAAACACAAGAGAAAAAAGCTACATCAGAGGTGTAAGCTGCATCTTGATGGTCTAGATTAGTAGCCGTTACAGTCTCTGTTAGCAGAAAGAATGAAAAAAGAAAATGAGGACATGGGATATTAAAATCAGGTCTAGAGTTTGGCACAATAATCTAAGTATGTCCTCTTCTATGGGATCATTTTTCTAGCGCTCAGTAACTGCTTCATAAACTCTGTCTTTAACCCATCCAAAGAGAAGGGAACTGCAAAAAACATAAGCTCCATCCCCCCCGTTAGCATGATGCACAGCAGCAGCCCAGACAGGTGCTGGTTTCCCATAATATGCAACCTAGGTAGGTACACATCATATAAACACTTTTAGAACATATTTTATTATTTCCCCGGCAGAGAAAAGCTAAAAAAAAAAAACAACCAAAAAAACCAAACCCTGTTTTACATGAGCACAAATAAAACCTAGGTGGGAACAAAACATCCCTAAATTCACAATTGCCAACTAGAAACAGCTGCAAAGTGACAGATCCTAACCTGAAACCCATCAGTTTTGCAAATTTGCATCCTTGTTCAGCTGGCACATAGCTGCTGTTTCCTTACGTAACAACTGCCTTGTTAAACAGTATAACCTTCTGTCCTTCCTTTTCTATTGAAATGTAAAGATCTTCATAGAATCATTGAATTACTAGGTTGGAAAAGACCTTTAAGATCATCAAGTCCAACCTTTACCCCAGGACTTCCAAGTCCACCAATAAACCATGTCACTGAGGGCCTCATCTACATGGTTTGTGAACACTTCCATGGATGGTGATTCCACCACTGCTCTGGGCAGCCTGTTCCAATGCCTGAGCACCCTCTCTGTGAAGAAATGTTTCCTAATATCCAATCTAAACCTTCCCTGGCACATCTTGAGGCCTTTACCTCTTGTCCTATCATTTGTTACTTGGGAAAAGAGACTGACTCCCACCTCACTGCAACCTCCTTTCAGGCAGTTGTAGAGAGCAATAAGGTCTCTCCTGAGCCTTCTCCAGTCTAAACAACCCCAGTTCCCTCAGCCATTCCTCATAAGACTTGTGCTCCAGACCCTTCACCTGATTTGTTTCACTTCTCCAGACCTGCTGCAGCAACTCAATGTCTCTTTTGTAGTGAGGTGCCCAGAAGTGAATACAGTATTTGAGGTGCAGCCTCATCAGCGCTGGGTACAGGGGGATTATGACTTCCCTAGTCCTTCACATCAAGTTAGAGGGTAAGCAGAAAATTAAACACCTACCGTGGCTTCCTGAATATTTTTCTCCTCAACTTGGATGCAAAGACCTTCATCTGTTGTAACCATCTGAAGATCATCTCTAGCCATCTGAAGATCCTCTTTTCTGTGCTCCTTTTGGCTTTCTCTCAACTTAAAGTTTCCCGAGCTTGAAGTCTGCAGTATCTGGGAGGATAATTTGCCTGCAAACACTTCTTTTACCGCCTCACTCAGAGCCTGAACGGTTCCTTCTGCATCATCCACAAGATGAATCTCCTTCAAGCTGATGTCCCCCTTGGATTCTTTCAAGGTCTGCTTGATGGAGGCTACAATCGAATATGTACACAGTTCCAGTGGGAAGCCAAAAATCCCTCCACTGATAGCGGGCAGAGCTATAGAACGATGATGAAA
>WYDI02039305.1:0-24100 GCA_009867235.2 Psittacus erithacus
ACATATATATACACATATATATATTTTATACATATATAAAATATACAGAAGATCTTGAATTTATTAAAATCTGAAGTTACTGCAGGAAATTCAGGTGAATTTTCACATCCTCATCATGTGTCCATGGGACACATCCCAACATATTTAATTAGGAAGCACTTCCATGGTAGTAGAATCTTGACTCCTAGAGGGCAGTAGTGTTTGGCACGCATTGTTGCCAGTGTGCTATTACTCCAGAACTCTTAATTTTAGCTGTGGTTACTACCCTATAACTGTTACTTTTAACAGTACAGCTTCCACTAACATGAATCCCTCTTTGTGACTGGAACTCAAACCCCACTTGTTTCTTCCTCAGGCTGTGTACTGTCCTTAAGAGAATACCGATCCTAACCTTAGTAAAGCTTTGACTGATCTTGATCTTGGGCATTCCCTTGTATGTAAAATCCCAACTGATTCATTAAAAGTTGCAGGATTTACTTTAATGTATTTTTGTTTCTTTGGGATCTACTTGTTACTTTTGAGAGGAATTGTCAAAAGTATAAGCTAAAATTTACTTTTTCATTTTGAGCTCTCTTACTGACTTCTTATCCGACCTTGAGTAATTTGCCATTATGTTTAGCATTTCTGTAAGGTTTTTTTCCCTCTTGCTTGTAATGTGGTTAATAATAGCTATCTCAGAGGAGCACAGTGAGATTTAATTTATTAGTTTTTTTTGAAAGTACTTTGTGATTCTTAAATGGAAAAATGCCATAAAAGAGCAAAGTATTAATATAATAAATGAATGTGCAAACTTGTTTCAAATTAATAGCCAGATTGTAAGGCTTATACTCACACAGAAAAGTGTCGTAATATTATGTGAGTAGCTCTGTTGATCAAGACAGGCTATGAAGGTGGGATATGTGGGCAAAATTTAGAAGAAGAAAGGAAAAATATTCCTGAACTGGAATTAGGGATGCTAAGACTTTAAAAACAATTGTTGGGAAGGGTGGTCAATGCACAGCAGTAGGGAAAAAAACCCCGAATGTGACACTTAAAAGGTGCGGGCAGTTGTATTTGTAATTGTTCTAGTAGTAGTCCTGCTTGTTTCAGTCATTTCACATTATTTTTCCACACATGGTAATGTCCTAATAGAAAGCTTCAGTTTTACAGACACTATTCTGCAGAACAAGAACACACTAGACTTATTTTTTAACACACACTCTGTTAAGTTGGGGCTGGAAAAAGTTACTTCTCCAATATTCATAGCTTTTTGATATGTACTGTATTTAAGAATGTCAGGGTATAGAAGCAGAAAGTATTAGGGAGCTGCCTATTTTCTTGGACTGCGGGCATTAACAAGAATAATATTATGCTTTGATTTTATAGCACCATCACAGCATGTATTTTGAAATCACTTTATAACAAAAATAATCAATATGTACAAACTGAAAACACAAATGCTCAATAAAGTGGATTTCGGAAGAGCAAAGCTATGGATTCCTCAGTAATTGCAACAAGCGTGTTGACACACGTATCAAGATAGGAAAGATTTAAACTGTAATTTTGATTCTGATCCTTTGGTTATATTTATCACTGAGTTCTGCAGAGGGATTGTTCTGCAGTTATGGCTGAACGCTGAGAAACCCGAGGGCAGAGCAAAAGGCAACGTGTCTTGCGTGATGGATAGCATGCTCGGAACTGAGCATTAACTACTTGAACATAGGAGAACAGCCAGGTTCCCCAGCTCAGCTCAAGAGGAGCCCTGCTAGCTGAAGTCCAGGCATCCAATTTTAACTTCAGTGGTAAAGTGTTTAAGTTCTTCTTGCAGGGTTACAGATCTGATAACAGCAGCAAACTGTATGATACCTTTCCTAAAACAGACAGCAGGAACATGGAGAAACTAATTAACCTGAGGCCATGCTGTCTCCTCTTGCATTATATGCTGTGTTCATTCTCCCAAATAAATGTGGGATTTCCATAAGCAGCAGTAGTACCTGCTGTGAGGGATGCTGCTTTTCCCGCAGATCCCAGACACGCAGTAGTTAAATGTCATGTCAGGGTTTTTTAGGCTGACTGGTTGCAGCTTTCGTCTCCTTGCAGCCTACAAACCATTAGTGAGTCAGAGTCATGGTTCTCAGTGGCCTTGCAGCCACTGTAAATACAGTTTCTGTTTGATGAAAACAATGATTTCCAAAAGGTCAAACGGTAACCTTTTGCTTGCTAGCAGAAAGGTATAAATGGTTTCTTCCTCTCCTTTATCTTGAAAATCTCAAAGACAACTGATACGGATTTTCAAGGTTCCCCAATGCTTTTTTTGACCTGCATGTTGGATACACTGTTGAGTGGATCTGCGGTATTCATCTGAGGGGGTAAAGATGCATTGAGCAGGACACTCCCTACAAAAAAATTATCACAGTGTTTATAAAAGTCCTCAAGAATTAAGGGTAGAACACAGGCTGCTAAATATGCTGAAATACCTAAATACAGACTCATAACTATAGAAGGTGGATTCTTAAACAAAACCTGGGTATTTTGAAACCTAGGGGTGAGCATGCTTACCAATGGCTGTCAACCAGGAAAAAATATTCATGTGAATGTCTGGCTGACATATTTTGGAGTTACCACAAGCACTGAAAAGATTGTGAGTCTCTTCATTCACCTGAAGTTTGTTCTAGGTATTCCATACTCAGTATAATGATTTTTACTCATGAAATGGCCTGAAAAAAGTGACAACAATTTAGTATCTAGCTGTTTCCCACAGCACTTAAAAATGTAGAGATCTTTGCTCCCATTCTCCTCTGCAAGAAAAGATTCCTATCCTATAACTCACACACTTTATTTTTCTACTGCAATTTCCTGTGCTTGAAGCGCCATCCCTATGGAGATGAGCATGTTGTCCTTCATTTATACAGTTGTAACTGGAGATGGAGATTTACTTCTTGGCTTTCACATTTAGTATCATTTGAGAAATTGCCGTGATGCGTGCAAATGAAATGATTTTGTAAAGCTGTCATTCGTGAAAGCAGATCTTACGGAGTGGATAAGGTAGAGTGTTGCCATCTGCTTAAGGATACTCCAGATTAGGAAAACCCAAATGTGTTAATCGGAGAGCTGGAAGAGGCAAGAGGTTGCCTGAAATTGGCTACAGGCTATTTAAAATTCAGCATTTCTCTGTGAGAAGTATAAACACATTTGAATGTTTGCACTCTGAAAATGTGTGTGCTTCTGTGATGATATGTTGAAAGGCAAATTACATATTAAAGGTCACATACTCCCTCTGACTTAAGGGATGCTGACCTGCTTATGGTCAAACATGCTGCAGCCTGCATGCCCAGCAGTTGCTCCGCATACCCCGTGAGAAATCGCATTCTTCTGTGATTGAACTTGCAATGCGAGGAGTAAGTTTATCGAGATATATGTTAGGGAAAAAGTACAAAAGATTATTAAAATAGGAATTTTACATAAATACAAAAGTATAATCAGTATTCTTTTTAGTATTGTGTCTGTTAGTCATTGCAATCTACTAGTGTCAAAAGAAATGTCTTTCAAGCAATGCGAATGCAGAATATTCAGTGTTCCTGTGGATCAGGATCAGATGGTACATGTCTTTTAATGATTGCCTAAGCCACATTTTCCTGGACAAATATTTGATCAGGCTGGTGCTTCTTTTTTTCTCTACTTATTACCTGAATTTATGCAAATACAATTAAAATCTAATTACTATTATTTTACATAAAATTCCTAGGGTAAAAAGAAAGCAATGGAGACTTAATGGCTTTTCTCCATGTCTTTCTCTTTTTTTGCTTGAAGTTATAGTGAGAGTGAAATATTTCCAATATTTTTCCTCTTAAATTGAAAAGTAGTCTGTGGAGTCTGATTAGGACAGGCAGTCTTATCTACCATTTCATGTTTTCTACCTGAGATGGGCAGATGCAGGATTTAAATTGAACATTAGGGGCCTTATTGTTCTGGTCTAATGATGAGGCCAAATGCTCAAGTGAGAAAGGAGGGAAGGTTATCTTTTGGAACTTCCAGTAGCTTTTTAAATGTATTCCTAAGAAAAAAAAAGTAATATCTGGAAGAGGACATGTGCTTGAAAATGTAAGACAAAAAATCTTGAAATATAAGATAAATTGAAAAGTAGGGGCAATCATTAATTTGAGAGAAGTTAGCTTTATCCCCTTGCAGAACAAACAGAGTGCTGTCAGCCAGGGTATGTATTGCTATACATGCTCCCCAAAAGCCTTGGGTCAGTTACTTTGCATGGTTGCATGCGTCCTGAATTTTCAAGGAATGTTCACTTGGGTCCAAGTGGTTGGAAACTGGTTGTCCAAGTATTGCTTAAGCTATAGAATTTCTTGGATAGCATCAGCTCTGATTCTGAAAAAATATCTTCATATATAAAAATTAAAGTTTTTTATTTCTATGTATGTAGTGCTATCATTTGCATAACAAAAAGTTGTTAAGTCATAATGACAGAAAGAAACATGACTAGGACCAGTCAGTAGAAGTTAACTCTGGTCACATCTAGTAGCCTCTTGATTTCTTGTTATATTCCTCTTTGGTAAGCCAGAGCAAGGCAATGAATGTTATGAGTCTTTCAAACTCATTTACTAAGTTCACCATGTAGCCAAAGAACTAGATTTCTGAGGTTAGGTTCAGAGTTGTGATACTAAGTCATGCTAAAATTGGACATTGTGGGTAAAATGCTAGCATATTAGAAACTGCAAGTAGTAGTTCTAGATGAAAAGACCATGAAAGTAAGTTATTTACTTGAGAATTTGTATGTATACATTTAATATATGTATATATAATTGCATATACTAAATAAAATGGATGGAAAGAGAAGTAATTAAAGATTTGATTATAACAAATTTGGACTAATGAGATTAAATTATGGTCTTACGTACATACAGAAGATTTTTCTGGCTTCTAATGCTCTCCACTCCACTTTGGAACCCGTTTTGTCATCAATTTCAATTTTGTGTTTAATGAGAAATAGTGCAGCCACATTTAGAAGGTTTTAGGCTTCACGGTTATTGGGAAAATTACATGAAAACATACAGTGTAACATAGACAAATGCGAAGTAAGTCTGGAGGCAATGAACCAAGATACAGGGTAAATGTGACTATAATAGGAAAATCCTTGAGGCCATCGTTTTAGTCTTTTGATAGAGAAAAATGTCAAAGAAGTTACAGAGATCCACTAGCAGAAGGGAATATTGTATTGGGTTTGTATGGCAAGGTTTTGGCGGTGGGTGGCTTTTGTGAGAAGCTGATAGAAGCTTCCGCCATGTCTGATGGAGCTGATGCCAGCCAGCTCCAAGATGGACATACCATTGGCCTAGGAAGAGAGGTATCAGAGGTAGTGTCTTTGGGACAAAGTATTTAAGAAGGAAAAAAGACCTCAGTAACTGCATCTGGAAGAGAGGATTGAGAATGTATAAGAGGAATAGCCTTGCATACACCAAGGTCAGTGAATAAAAAGGGATAGGATATGCTCCAGGTGCTCAAGAAGAGATTCCTTTGCAGCCTGTAGCACAGACCATGGTGAGGCAGGACATCCGCTTGCAGTGCACGGAGGTCCATGGTGGAGCAGATATCCCCCTGCAGACACAGAGGTCCATGGTGGGGCAAATATCCCCCTGCAGCCCATAAAGGACTTCATACCGGAGCAGGGGGATGCTTGAAGGAGATTTGTGTTATTTTTTTTTAAAAGGTTCCTAATTCTGATGCAGTAAGCCATTGAGAAGATACTTTAAAACTAAACATGTGCTAAAACAAAATACTTAAGATGTGGAACAGAAAGGATAGCAAATTTTCATGTCTGCCTATCAACAATGAAATATTTTCCAAACTTTATTAAAGCCTCAAGAGAAGAGCAGCCTGAGGTTTGGACATGAGCTCATATCTGCTTCTCTTCTAACCCAATCTGTACATGTTCCAGACAAAAGACAAATTTCCTCAGGTACCTGCAAAGCTCTGCGGGAAATGTCAGATGTTTTATTTTTTTTCCTTCATCTCTGATTTTAATTTTCAATGAGAAAGCTTCTCAGGATTTTTTTCACCAAGGTTTTTGGCATTCAATGCATTTTTATGTTATTCTTTAAGTTCTCTCAAAAGGCTTCTGTTTCCTTAAAAAAAAAAAAAAAAAAGAAAAGAAAAGAAAAAAGGAAAAATGAAGCCTTAAAAAGGCAAA
This sequence comes from Psittacus erithacus, assembly GCA_009867235.2. Lineage (NCBI taxonomy): Eukaryota > Metazoa > Chordata > Aves > Psittaciformes > Psittacidae > Psittacus > Psittacus erithacus. The sequence goes on from WYDI02039305.1 coordinate 6,179, forward strand.
GAAACGAACTAAGGGAGGGTTCATTTAATAAAGTAGCTAAAATGATATAAACTTACAAGCAAGATTCTTTCAAACCTGATTTTCAACTCTGCATTAAGGCCTTAAAAGGTATTTGTTAGCAAATACTAGACGTCTTGTTCTGTTAACTTTAGAGAGGAGAAAATGCAGGGATCTTATTTTTCTGTATGTGTGTTTTGCTCTTAGAAGATATATATTTTTTCCAGTAGCTCAGTCATCTCTAGGAGTGTGGATAGTGATTTTTTGGGGGGATACTAACGACCTATTAAAAAACAGAATGCAAAACAATCAGCTATATGCTATTTCACAAAACTGTGTTGCAAATTCCCTCATTGCAGGTGCAATAATGTTATCTCCCAGAGGAAACAGAGCCATGGCTTACGTGGTGAGCTGAGTCATGCTTTCAGGAGTAGTATTAAAACAAGTTTATCTCGACTTTGAAGCTTTTACTTGACTTTCAATATCTGTTCGAGGGAAGTGATGCTGAGGATGACTCTACAGTAGTGGTCCATTTTCTTAGTAGGTAGAAAATGAACATATAGGAGTGAAACCTTAGCTCTCTGCCAAGTATATATGCATTACCTCCCAATAAGACAATAACTTCTGATAGAGGTAAACAGTAAAGGGAAAAAGTAGGAATATGAAAAGAAAAAACACAAATAAACCTGCAGTGGCTGCTTAGTGGGTTTGCCCAGGTGGAACTGATCTGGTTGCCAGAATTGTGCAATTTTTGTGTTAATTGTATGAAACAGACTTTCTCTTTTCACACTGATTTGCTTTCATTGCATGAATCTTTTTTTTTTAGCTCCCCACACAGATCACTGGCTGTCTCTATGATCTGTTTTCAGAAAGCATGTATTTAAAACCACAGCTTTACATGAAAGTTTGGTCGCCATTAAGGTTTCTTGCAGGTTTGCTCCTACTCAGCAGAGGCAAAGGTTTTATGTTCTGTTTGCTCTGTGCAGAATGCTTCATTGTGATGGTATTTCAGGGAGTGATAGGACTTCAGCAAAGCAGTCCATGTGGTAATAGAGTTGGGTGCAAGTGGTGAAATTAGTTGTATGAGTGTGTTTTCTTGCCTCAGTAAATAAAACACTTGAATAAGAATTAAAACTCATGTCATAAATTGATAAATTTTGTTCCTTAGATCCCCTGAAGTGCAGTGAATTTTGATTGATACATGTAATTCCTTAAAACTCAACCTGTTTTTCACCATTTTTTCCATCAGCTTTTTTTTTTTTTTTCTTATCTGCACTTTTAAAACTGTAATTTTCCTGTGACTTCCCAAGGCAAATCTTTAAACTCTTTGTTGCAGTATAAGCCTCTTTATTTGTGTGCTAGCCTGGCTTTTCCCTCCACAGATAAATGTGTTAAGTAGTGATGGGAGGAGTGACAGCTGTCAGAGCGATTGGTATTGCATCCCAGCAGCTGAGTTCTTAAAGTAGATGAAAATTTGGTCTTGTGCATAAATTAAGGTATGAGCAATTGCATGGCAGATGGGATAAGAGAACCAGAACCTCTTTCCAGTCCTATTTTAAAGGTAATCTTTTCCTATGAAAACAATTAACTGCTTCTTTAAATGAAATTTGTTGCTAAGCAAAGAGCCTATGTGTCCTTCTTAGATTCTGTGCAAACCCTCAAGGAAATAAATAGTCATATTTTAGGTCTCTATTTCATACAGATATATGTATATGTATATTTAAATTGTTTCCTTTATATAACACTATTTTCTTTATATAGGAAATAATCCTATACTTATTTTACCCACAGTACATGAATTAGTGGGCTGTTGGAATGGAGGAGATGAAATACCTGTTATCAAATAGGGGTCAAGAGCATTGCTTGAAGTAGTAAACACTAATCCTAGTGATACAATCAGACCCTGCAGGTTTGGGATCATACAGGTAACACCTTAGGGTTATAGATTGTAGCTTTTATTTCTTCTGTAAACTGCTGAGAATATAAGAGCTGTAAAAATGGTACTGCAATGGGCACTAAGGCTTGTAAATATTGTATCTGAAATAATGAGATATATACGTGGACAAATTTAATTTCTCCTGCTGGTACTCAGTCAGGATTTTAAAGTTAATGCTGTCCTTGTAGAAAAAGGTGCTGCAGGTACTTTAATCATCACCAGTAATGGTGATAGCTTCAGCTTTAATTTTTAATTAAACCGAGACTGCACTCCCAGAAATCCAGTACTTACACTCGTGTAGCAGAGGATTGATAAAGTAATTCAGTGAAGAGTTGCTGATAGAGACTGAAATTCAGCAATGTGACCCTAACTCAGCAAAACAGTTGTTTAACTTCAGTCAGATGAGTTACTTCAGCAACATTAATAGAAATGAAGCTGTACAAGTGGGTTAGCACCCACCTGGAAGAGGTGGAGAGGCTGCCCATGGGTGTGTAAGGTGCAGCTGCTCACAAGTCTTCATGCTGTTACACATTTCTGTGATGCTTTGAATGATGCCCATGACAGAGGGGTTGGAACTTGATGATCTTAAGGTCCTTTCCAATCCTAACTATTCTATGATTCTATCTCCATGAAGATCCACCACTCTCTGGTGAACCAGCACCTGCTCTGCGGGCTACTCAAGGTTGCAGAATGTCCAGTTCTGCTCGAATTGAATGCAGCTTCTGTCTGTTCAGCTACAAGGTGGTTTCATACATGGAGACAAATTCGAGCTTATCTGGTAAATATAAGGACTTCCTGTGGCTTGTTGGCATAGTGAGATCTTTTAAAGCCACAGTAAAAAGCCAAGTTGCAAGTGCAATAAGCTGTGATTAACTATTATTATTTCCTGATGCAATCATATGCTGAAAATTGCAGAGATTATATTAGTGAAAACAAGGAGTCAAAATAGCCAAGAACAGTGAGATAAAATCTGAAAACATTTTAGAGATGTCCGACTGTGATTTGTAACCAATATGTGAAAGCTGTGTGACATGGCTTATTATTGTGTCTGTTGATGTAGTTGTGCTACAGTGCATTGAGGTAGGTCACATGGGAAAACACAGATAACTTAGATAATGTCAGGAAAATATTGGACAGTAGCAATAATGAAATGAGCAGCTGTATTTTTTGAGTTACTTTTGGTTTCACGTAAATAATATGTGGAGTATAACTGTGAGCTGAGGAAGTACATACTTATATTTGTATGTACACATGTATATATACACATGTGTATATTTTAAGAGTAGTTTCATCTGTAAAAATTCATAATACACTTACATACACATATATATGCCAAATTGAATTGGGCAAGTAGTAATCTGTTGACTTCGCAGTAAAACCAGAGGGGTTTTCTTTAATTTAATTGTTGTTTTAATGCTTTACACCTGCTGTAGGTTTGAATTCACCTGAGAGGTTTTATGCGGGTTTTGAATACCTCATCCACCTGTGTGTTTTGACATTATCTCCTTTCTGGGAGAGGAAAACTGGTCGGAAAATATGCCGGTGCTTGGGCACTTCATGCCAAGTAGTGATCATTAGCTTGCTCTCTCAATGTTGGGGTATGGGTTGTAATTCTATATACAGCTCCAGAGGAATGATGGAGAGGAAGAGGATCATCCTTGAAGGAACTCTTTGGTCCTCCCTCTGCCTTGTTCTCTCCAAGCTGTGCCAGCTCTTTCCCAGTGTCCTTGTTTCGGCTGGGATAATGGAATGGAGATTCTCATCCTTATTGCTCCCAGCACTAGCTCAGCCCTGCAGAGGACACAGAGCAGATTCAGGAAGCCCCTCTCTGGTCCTGCACTGTGGTTTTGATAGTTTCCAAAAGGCAATCAGAGGGTACCACAGATTCTGCTACATTTTCTTAGGCACCTAGGAGAGGTCATAGTGAAGTTCTTGGTCCTGTGCCTATCCAAGGCCAGGGAAGAGCTAATACCTTCCTGAACTTGAAAATACATTAACTCTGAAATCTCTATGTGCACAGTAAAGCCTATAGATACATAATACACACTCAATGCTTAAAATGTTTCAAATTCATGAGATTAAAGAAAATCAGAGGACAATCAGGTAGGAGGAAAATACAATTGAAAATACAATTGATAATTAGGGACTTTATTAAAGCCATTCTTCTTTCAAAATATCCAGGATTTTGCAGCAGAAGAAATATGTGCTGCAAGCTGGAGAGCAGCTTAAACTGCGGGGTTAAGTGTTACTGGAGCATCATGTAGATGTCCCAGAGTGAGCTGCCATGTCTGGAAGGGCCATGGGACCAGTGTGCAGTTACTGGCTCAGTCTCCTGTCCAAGCGGGAGCTTGCAGCAGGACTAACCTGGACCCATGACCCACTCAAGAGGTAGTTTATCCTCCAACAGCTCCAGTATTTTCTCAGATCTGTATTTTGTTGGACTGTATTTTCATATACAGCAGTATTATAGTAAAGTCATTGATCTGCAAATACTCCATGCAGTCTGAGGAAAAGGTGGACTATTTACCTGGAACATAGGATTGAATCAAGGGAGCTTCATTAAGGGTTAACTGGTAGAACAGAAAATTCTGAAAGCGCCACCTAAAATAGACATCTTCAAATGTATAATTTTAAATTAGCTTGTCTAAATATATTTTATTCCAGAACTTTAAAATAACTGGTTGATGAAGTGTCTGAATTATGAATGTTCCTTTCTTAGTAATTCTTGAAATAGTAGGAAATTGTGGAAGCCTGGAGGGGAGCTGCTTGTGTGCTGAGGCTTGAAAAGGCCGAGAGGATGCCTCAGTGATTGTGGGCTCCACGTCAGATTTAAATATTTTTTCTGATATTTTGACCTGTGACCTGAAAGAGAACAAAGCATTGACAAACTTTATAGGTAACACAAGCACAGAGACGTTATTTTGTGAGAGCAGGAATTAATGAACAAAACATGTCACTGATGGATCCAAAGTAATTATGGCAGCTCAGTACAAGTAAATGTTATGCATGTGGAGGTGTCCTCTGAATTAAAGAGGCCAGCTGGACAGACTGCAGGCTGTGCTGAGAAACGCAGACAGGGAAAGTCTTGAAGGTCAAGTCTGCTGAGCAGCTGAACATCCCACCCAGCACAATGCAGCAGATCAAACCGTTGATGTGATTTGGAGGACTGATGGAAATGTGACCCTTGAGTAAGACTAGAACCTCTGTGCCTTTCATTGGGAAAATCCCCGCTGAATAATTGCATTCTTAATTCAAGAAGAAAATTAAAGAAGTGATAAAGGCATTCAGGGTGAACCACAAGATTGGTTAAAGAATTGGAAAATATACTTAAGATGAAAGAGCCCCTTTTATTTATTTAATTTGTCAGAGAAGGTTACAGAGTGGTTTGATCATGGTCCGTCACTATCTGTGCAATGAACAGAAATATAATAATGGAGCCTTACAGCCTACCTGACAAAGATATGGGGAATATCCACTGCTGAGAAAGGATAAGGGTATTCTTGAAGTAAGATAATACTTTTTTTCTATAAAGAGAATAATTAATCAGTAGAACAATGTACCAAGGGCCGTGGTGTATTTTGTATCTCTGGGAGAAAATGAATGAGTTTCCTAAAATATACATGGTAAATCAAAAGGTGATTAATTCGGGGAAGTCCTGTCTGATTTATACATTAGGTAGGACTAGATCATCGTAACATGCTCTCCTGATAAGTCTGCTCCGCGTGCTCTCATTTTCCCATTGGTAAAGTGACAGTGAGGTGTCAATCTCCTTCACTTGGGGATTGCAAGCCCATTAGTATCACAGGCAAAATGTGTCATAGCAATTAAACTATTATTACTTTTGTATCAAAGGTTAAGGCAGTTGCAGGAACTGAGCTGCCTGTGATGTCGGCTGACAGTAATTCAACCAGCTCAGTCCATTCAAGCTGCATTTTGCAGTTTGTGGTATGTTAACATTGAGATTCAGAAGCAGAGCGCTAACAGACATTATGCAGACACAGACTGCTTGATTTATATCAGTTTTGAAAAAAATAAAGTGTCTTATCCTGGGGAAGCAACTGAATAAAGCACAGTGTCTTCTAAAATCTAGCTTTTACCCAGTTTTCAGTTATTCCCTTTTTCTGGTTGCAATCTGAGCAGTGCAAGTGTGTTTCAGGAGATGGCAACCTCCATTGACATGGTGCTTGGCTGATGCCAGCTCAGGTGTGGAGTTTCCCCAAGGCTGGGAGGTGAGACACACGCTGTCTCCATCCTGCCCTTTTTCCTGTTTTGCTGAAGTCATCTGCATTTTTTTGCCCTCTAATTTGGTGGTTGCACACAGGGGAAGGAGTGCTGTAGCAAGGTCTGTATGGCAATGCCTGCAGGACAGGCAGTTCTTCACCCTATTTCATCCTCGCATGTGGTACAGGAGACATCAGCCTTTTCAGTCCAGCTTACAGGTGAATTAATGAAAAATAGGGACTTATGCTTTTCATTCCTGGAGCAGGCAACTTAGCTGCTATCAAGAGAATAGCTGTCTGATTTATATTTCGATGAACAGTGTATGGCTACCTCAGCCACTTTTATTCTCAGTGACCTTGGATTACTTAAAAATCATTTGACGTTTTTGCTTGCTAATCGAATTAGAGCTCGTTGATTCCGTTCTCTTTGATCAAATTGGAACTGCCTCACCCAGAGCAGAAGCTGGGGAGTGTAATGAAGCTGCTTCTAGCCCCTTTCATCTATGTGCACTTCACTTTTAGTGCTGAGAACAAAGGTCGTTCTGTGCCAGGGCAGCCGGAGGAGAGGGAGGTTTGTTCCAGCTGCACTGAAAGCATCCTCACTCTTTTCCATAATTCATATTCTGCCTCTGCTTTCATTTTTGTACTCAGTTGGCAGGTAGGACTGTTAAACAAATAAAACAAAATAAATCTGCCTAATGTATGCTTTTAGGTTTTAACTAAAGGGAGCTTTTAGATGCTTTCATTATGACCTAGCTCTTGCTAGCTGTTCACTTTATCTCTACCAGAAGGATGAAATGGCAGTTATTTATTTATTTAAAGGCTAGCATGGACAGAGAGCTACAACATACTCACTGGCCTGACATCTAAAATGAGAGCTAGTGTTAGCCTGCACAGGGGGGCATATTTTTGTTGGATTTAGCATATTTTAGTTTGAGCTTGCTAACCTGCAGTGATGACCATGGCTACCATGCAGTTCCTAACTCTTCCTTAGCTATGTGGAGAGAATAAATCTAATTTTGTTTGGGTTTTTTGTTTAGTTTTGTTTTGTTTTGGTTTTTTAAATGGAATTAGAAAGTTTTATTACTTTTTGGCAATGACTTCTTCATTCTCTGTTTCTACATAGCTTAGTTAGTAATGCCTTTTGTGCACGGCTCAAATCTTTCTTTTCCAAGGATGTGGATTCTGAGCATCTGTCCTCAGTTTGTGTTAATGACTTTGAATGGGATAATTTAAAAGTTAATGTACTAGCCTGAATAAATGACATGAGATTCCACCCATTGACTTGCCAGGTACCTAAAGGGGTCTGAAGGTATAGTAAGCATCATAACACACTGCAATAACATATCCAATATCATATATACTACTGTAATATATATTCTGTCTTATCTATTTGCTCCTCCATTTCTCATTTTCCTTTCTTTTAAGACTGTGATAAAATGAATATTGAGGCCATATGAATAAATAGCTCAAAAATAAGTACCTCTTCAGCACACTTTCTCAATATTTTCCTCTTGCAGAGTGACAACCTGTTGTTAGTGTTACACACCGGAATTTCTCAGGGCAGAATTTCCGTCTGCCAGGCGAACTACGCATGGGGCAATTCAAGTGGATTAGAAGTTTGATGTAATTTTTGGGTTGTTTCAGAGACCAGCTTGTATGCTTGTGTAAATGTTATTGAAATGTGATCAATTGATGACATTTTTCCTTACGAGATAGTAGTTTGGTGAATAATAGGATAAAAGAAAGGAAAATACCAAGGGTCTGCCACAATTTTTTTTTTCATATATTTTATTCTTTTTGTTGTATTTCCAAGCATGGAGGTGGCTTTATAGGTTAAAGATTAGTTTCCTTGTTCTTTTGAAGCTTGAGCAAGCACAGATCCATGCTCTGCCTGTGTATGGACCTGGCAGAGTCACTGAGTGAATCCAATGAGCTGCTGTCTGCAAACCTTCAATTCCTGGTAGTTTCATTTGCAAATTTTGCTGCTGAATTAAAAACACAACGTCAGCCAGGATAAGTTTCTGAAGACACCTTCTGTGAGCAACTCCCAACTCAGTTGTACTAATACCAACATAATGATACAGTAAATAGTAAAATAATGAATACTGGTAATATGGTTGGCAGCTTTTTTACCCACCAACGTGCGTTTTCATCTCACTGAAGTCTCATTTCCCTGGTCTGTTGTGATGGGTTTTTCAGCCCTGGAATGTCATTTTAAAAAGAAGGGGACACTGGCAAGAGGTGGAGGTTCATGTCAGGGGAGCTCTGGTGGTGCCTTGTTCCACCACCATGTTCCCTCTCTCCCTGCTCCTTCCCCTGAGGAAAGGCCACAAAATGTCCCTCGACACCAGCATTGCATTGCAAAAGTGGAAAAGGAATGAAATCATGGATAAAACCAGCTAAAAAGTCTTTATTAGAGATCAGGATTGCTACAGAAAAAGTAATACACTCATACTGTGTTCCTCTAGCTTCTACTGTATTTTATCAGTTTTCAGCTTCTCCAGTTTTCCTTTTTGACGCAGGTACAGCAGTTGCTTTTAATTTTAATGAGCAATGCTGCGGGAGGAGGAGAGCTGTATGCAGCAGGGTGGTGCTGGCTCATTAACTGACCCACCTGTAAACGAGAGCTGGTCCCCACTGCCCAACATGGGGCTTGTGTAGAGATGGAGCCCCTGCTCCAAAGAATAAACCTGAGAAATCCATATTGCAAAGAGGCATCTCTGTTCCAGCTAGAGAGGGAAGGGAGTCTTGCATATACAGAAATCTCACGGGAACATCTATTAATTACACTGTCTTTTAATTATCTGTCACTGATATGTTACATGACCTTGAGCAAGTAATTTACTTTATGTGTGTGTATCTATGTGTAAAATGCTTGTGAATTATTTAATGTCTACATATTGCTTTGAGATCCCAAAATGAAAAGCATTATAGTCTCAATTATCAAGTCTAATAGCATGGTGCATGCTGGTGTCAGCAAGAATCTTAGCAGAGCGCTTCAGAAAAGATCCTTTGCTGATCCTTATACCTGGGGAACAGGAGAGAGATCATGGAGCATCCAGGGTCAATAGTTATTTTTCTGTCTAATCACAAACACAGCTTCTTGCACAGATGCATAGAAAGGTTGTAGAATATTCTTGCATATTTTATTTCTCTTCAGTTTTCTTGGCCAGATGAAGGTTAGTGCCTATCATGAGTTAACTCAGAGTATCTAGATGCTTTTAGGAAAGAAAGAAAACCACCAAGTATGCCTTCTGAGACCTTAGAAAGTATCTGTTGCCTTACATCGTGTTTCAGAGATTTCTTCTTTCATTGACTTAATTCCTATTTAGGCTATCTTTAGACACATAGGCAAAATATTATTAAAAAATAAATAAGTTAATGGAGATAATGCAGCCATATTTGCAACTTTCTCACAATCTAATTTTCCCTTTCATGTTATTTACTCAAAATTTAGTTAATTGTTGGTATCATATTAGCCTTCAGAAAGCCTGTTCTGTGATCTATTTGTTCCTGTTATACACAGGTTGACAGAAATAATGTTAATGCATCTGAAGATAAAGTTTGACCCAATACGCAATTACGAAATGCTCGTTTGTTCCTGGGGCGAATGGTACGTGGTCAATAACTGTTTTCTGTACTGTAAGTCATAAAGGCAGCAAAAAAATAAAATCTTTAGGTAGTTATAAATTGACAGATATCTGTGACCTTAGTTTTCTCTTCCCAGGCTGTCCATTAATGGTGCCTTACTTGAAGGGAACATTTATTAGCATCCTGCTTCTGTGGTCTCCAGCTAGGGAAACCCATTCAGGAGCCAGACCAACATTTTTATCTGTAACAGGGGTAATTGTTTATTTCATCTTTACGTTGTTTTTACCTTGGTGACCTTACATGAAGAAATGTTTTAATGTGGGAAAAAGTCCTCTCTTCACGCCCAACTCCTCTACTCTATCTCTGGTGGCAGAGAAGTCCTAAGTGCTCCGAAATATCATTGAAACAACAGTTTAGTTTTATGATCCATCTGAAAGGCATATGCTCATGATTTATCTATAAACTCAGAAATTTATGGACATTTACATTAGTCCTGAAATATTCTATGCTGTGGTAGAATATAGTGGTCTACAAAATGGCTATGAACAATATTGAGTAAAACCTAGAAAATACGCAGAGTGTACTGTATGGACACTTGTAGATGATCATGTGTGCGTGCATTCCAGACCTTGCAACTTGTCCTCCAGTGATCTGGTTTCAATACTTTATAGCCTTTTTCCATGAGGATGAACACATCTGACTGCTGCATCTGCTCCTCAGTGCTGACATTGCAGTAGCCCAGCAGCAGCCAGATGGAGCCCCCAGCTATTTTGTAGGGTCATTATCAACCTTGCCGAACTTATTAAGGCCTGGCTACCAGGAGAGCAATAAAGTGGGAGTTGTGATTAGCCACCTGACCATGCAAGCTTCCCACCAAAAAATTCTCAAGAGGCTTTGTATTATTTTATTATGGGACACACATTATGCCCTTAGCAGGTTTTTTAAACTAATTTTTAGGAAAAAGGCAAATGACACAAAGCAACAACTGCTAATATTTTGTGATAGGAATTTCTAACTTGATACCTGATGTGTAAACAAAATCTTTGTTGATGCAAATTACTAAAAGAGTCCTTTTCCCTAATATTCTCTTTATACTTGGTTATCATGGAGGTATGATCCTTCAGTGAACTTGTGCTTCACTCCTGCTCTGACTGTCTGAAAACTTTCCAAATACAGTTCTCTCTTTTGAGTTTTCCTATGATAGCTGCTATTTGAACCACTGCAGAAACGATAATGAATTTTTCATAGATAAATGGTCTCTCCTTTTCCTCTGCACTGGGGTGAGGAGCTGGACCCTAGAAATAAATGAGAAAAATTATCTTTTTATGTAGATAAGAATAAGAGTTTTAGCTATTCAAGTACAGCACAGGTCATCACAGCACTTCAGAAGGATTTCTTCCTTTGGTAACATAAGTGAGAACAATGTTCAGGTTAGCTTTTTCACTGTTTTCTGGATGTAATGATGAAGAATCTTCATCTCTGTTTATAAAACTGAAATTGTATTCTTCCTGAAGTATGTCGTCAGTGAATTCATTAATAGAAGTACATTTACTAATGTAGTCGATTAAAATAAAAGCTCCTATTTTGATTATTTTTCATTTATATAGTGCTACAGTGGAAAGACTGGCAGCTTTTCAGTTGCCTAAAGATAACCTTAGAAAATGCTAAGTGGGAAAGAAGTGCCGTTCTCTGCCCTCTCTCTTCTTGTGGATTTTCTCCTTTCTTAGTCTTTTCTCCCCAGTCTTTGTTCAGCTCCCAGTATTTTGCTGTATGGATACGTCTGAATCCATGGGCAGTTTTGGAAGTTTAAAGGCTGCTCTGAGTTATGCTGAGGGACAAGGATACATCTTGGGTAGCTGCAGAACTGGAGATTCAGGCTGATTAAAATACATTTCTAATACATACAGTACAAAGTGGAATGCATGTCTTAGGTGAGACTGCTTTGACCACAAATGACCAACTCTGGTTGCAGAAGTGTTTCTTCACCTCTTCCTTTTTCATGCCTGTGGGATTGTGATGATTTACGATTTGAAATTTTGGTGGCTTAGGTCTTTTTCTCTTGGGAACCATGAGCTTCTGCTGTTCTGCAGTATATGGCATAAGCTGACCTTCATGTTGAGAACTAAAGAAGCATGTAAACAATCTAAATCATTAAATAAGACAAGTAATGCCTTTCTTCAAGTAAAGAATTTAGTTTTATAAGAATAACAGCTTAATTTTTCTTTCATTTCTTCAAGATTAGTTTGAGAGAGTATACATTTTGATCATATTCTCTTTCTGCCTTTCAGGCATGGAGTTCAGAGTAAGACAAGGATACAGAGCAGTAGTAAGAGATAGAAAGATAGTAGGTGTAATCTACTTTTTTAAGACATGTTAGTGGAATTTCAGGATTTTGTGCCATGTCTTCTTTCTGAAGAGTCATGCATTGTAGCACCATGAAGAGTTACTCCTTCAACTTCTTGCAGAAACAGTTCCTTAATTGCCATATATAACAGGAAAGAGTAGTAAACACATGAGGTGTATATATAAATGTAGAAAAAAATATATGTTTATAAAAAAATCCAATTCTACTGCCAATTTTAGATCTGGAGGAACTCCAGTGGCTTTGAGTTAGATTGTCCTGACTCCTCTTAAGACAGGCACAGCCTGGCACATTCACTTGATGTATTATTCCAAATTCATGGTTTGCTCAAGTTAGCAGTGAAAAGTACAAAGGATATTTTTAAAAACTTTTTGAATCTGTGGGATGACAAAGCCAGCCTTTAAGAACATTCAATAGAAGATGTTCCCATGGAAAAGGCTGACAAGGTTGGGCACTTGCTGATGGCAGTTAACTTTCTTGGGTCAGTAGAAATACATTCCTTATTCAAACATGCAAAGAGAAGACACTTTACATTAGGAAATGCTGACATTTTTTGAAGTTTAAATTGTTCCCTCTTGTCACAAGATCAGTTGTCATCTTAGAAAAGGTATTTCTGGACATAGGGAGGTTATCCCAATACACAGCTCCCTAAACTAGCTATTTCTGCTGGCAAGTATTTGATTAGTTCCCAAGTCTCTGATACAGGCTCATTGCAACCAATCTTTGACATTTTTGGTAATAAATACAGCCTGCTATGGCCCTTAGAGGCTTTTCGGCTATTTGTCTGAAGATGGTGTTTGAGACCGAGACCCACACATGCTTCCCAAGGCATTGTGGAATTCCTACACAGCCTTTCAAGGAGTTATTCAAAAGGTGACAGTGAATGACAACCCGCTTCAGTAGGGACCTGCGAACAAGACAGACATTAGAGCATGTTCTTCATCTGAGGGATCTTCTGCCAAGTGAAGGTCAGGGCTGTAGCATGGTCTTTATGGGAGTATACATGTTAAATTTAATTTTTAAATCTGCTTTTTTCTTGCACTGAGTAAAACAAAGTACTTGTCCTCTCCCAGAGCTGTGTGGGATCTGCTGGCACATGGTAAGTTACTGCATTTTGAATCTTAGAGCACGTGATACTGATGTGCTGTCTGCTGGGGGACAGCCTTGGTGACTAAGCACCCACTAAGTGTATTTGCTGTAGTACCAAGAACTTTAAACTTTTGTGTATGCTTTTATACAAAACTACTTCACTGCAAAATGGGTCTTCTCTTGTATTTAGTTTGTTATGTCACTCGCACACGAAAAAAAATCCTCCTGAGCCAATAGGGCTACACACTGGGTCTGTCCTAATCCTTTACCCAAAGGACTTTGATCCTACTTGCTGATATGATTCCCTAAATCTCACGGGCATCTTCTTTTCTAGATCTCCATTAACCTTTTGGAGTTTTTCCTCCCTTTTGTGGTACAATATCTAGCATAAAGTATTCTCAGTCTGTGACTGGGGCATTTTGATAGGTCTGGGTTGACATGAAATAAAGATTGTTTAGAAAAGAGTTTTCATTCTGATGTGGAATAAGCATGACCTTCTGAGTTGTTATTTAAAATTATCTTCGTCTGAAAATCGAATTTTAAGGCTTTCATCCAGAGCCAGGGCAAAGTACAACAATAAAAGCATCCTACGGTTCAAGGCTATTCTGGAAAAATCTCACTAAACTTCCACTTTCCAACATTTCACAGGCATTTTCTGAAAAAGAAGAAAACATATTTCTGTAAACATTGTAAGTTTGGGGAGAAAAAATGTCTGCTATTTGTTCAAGCTTTTTTAGATTGCCACAATGTAATTTGAAGGAACATGAAAACAGCATGTGTTTTTATTTCCTTTGCAAACCACCTCACCAGCCTTCTGCTGGTGCATACCTTTAAAATATTCAGTACCGAGGAAAAACACATAGAAAGCAAATATGGGAGTGCTTGACATTTATTGAATATATAAAATATTTATAGAATGCATATTTAAAGTGCTTGACATTTTATATATACAGGTGTACATATTTCCAATTTTAACATATTACATCTGTCTGCTTTGGGGTGTTAGTTTGTCCTTATTTGAGGTGTCTTACCTGTGCTTAATATGGCATAATTTCCTCCAAAGTAATTATGTAAATTACTCACTTTCATGGTGTCCTTAAGGAAAATACCGGGCACACCTCTCCCACTGTAGGAAAGGTGTTGGTGAGTGAGTTATAATTGTTAAATACATCCGGTTTTGTGTGAAACTCAACATCCAGATATGTATATACTAAAAATGAACCATTATAAAAATAAAACCAAAGCAACCAAGCATCAAGCTTTCTATCAGTCTAGAAAAATACCAGCAATTAAAAAAATAAGAGAAAGAGAAATGAGGAGAGAGAAGCACCAGTTCTGCTGGAGAATGAAAAGCTGCAGGCAAGTGGGGTCAGGGTCCTGGAGCGTCTGTCATAGAGAATAACATGTGTGAATCCATGAATTACAAGTCTATAAATTAATTGCAGGCTTCTGGTGACATCACAATAAACTATGCTAATGAAGATTGAGTGGTTTATAATTTTGTCAGAGCTCTGAAAAATGACATGGTTTATAAACTGCATAGGTACTCGTGTTTTTCAGTGAGTCTGTTCAATAAATGATACTATGATACTAGTGTTAAAAGAGAAAATATTAAAAATTAATATACGAATGTGATTCTCTTTTATTTTTTTTTAGTTCAGGTTTTTCTTACATAAAGACTTTGTCTATTATTCCTTGGGCCATAGTATCAATGGTGATTCTCCATAACTCAGCCACGAAACAGTCTCTTTTTTGTGTATCTCTAATGTAAGGATACTGATTTTTTTAATCTTAATCATCATCCTAGTCACTAGTGTTCCTTTATGAGTGACGTTTTAGTAGACAAACTGTTTATAAAATTTCCTGTATTGTGGCTGTGTGATCTGGAGACCCTGATTTAATGTCTGTATGGCTGCAGAGCAAGAAAAGCCCAGCCTGGAGTGTTTCTGAGCCAAATATATGCATCTGTCTAAGCCTTTTTGGTAGGAAATTAGGCAGCTAAGTTAATCAGGACACTTCATCAGTTTTAATTTGCATGATCAGGTTTGAGCTGAACTGGATGGGGAGCTTCCAGGTATCCTAAATTATTAAATATATGATTGATAAACAAGAGACCAAGCTGAAAGAGGAATAGAGAAGATGAGGCATGAAACCAGTGCTGGAGGGGTCCAGGACATATGCTTATTTAGGTGTAGGCAACTCAGCTCAAAAGCAGAAACAACTGCTCAAATCAGGAAAAGACTGACATAAAACCTTTGCAGTCTTACTCAGATCTGCTTGAGTTTATGCATTCTACAGTTTTTAAATAATCTCATTTTCAGAAAGTATTTTTATCTACAAGTTTGGAGAGCACTCAGGATTAACTGGAAGCTTATGACTGGAGAGGTGATGATGTCTAGGATTCTGTCTTCATTTATTACCAAAGCTGGAAACTCAATTGTCAATAAGAAAAAAAATAAAATAAAAGAAAGATCTGTAGTTAAGATGTTGATATACGAACCCTGAAGAACACGATTTATTGGTACAGCTGCCATCGTATTCTTACTGGACATGGGTTTTGTTGCTTACACCATGCTTTCATATACAGCAACTGTTTTCATCTTTTTCTGCATCTCTAATGAGACTTTTTGCTCTGATGTGGAAAAAACCCCACATTAGTATATCAAGTACTAAATCATATCTAACCAGGCAAGAAAAATGGGGGGTACTTCTGCCCTGTCACTGGTAGCTTGGCTAGTAGCACCTCTCAGCGTCCAACTCCTATGAATTTCAACACATCTATGGCTCATGCAGGTGTTGTAGAAGTAAGAGCCAGGGAAAAAAAAAACAGCCCACTGGGAAATGAATCATTTTGTTTGTAGAGGAAAGTTTGAAAACTATAAAGCATGAAGCTGTGTACTAAATAGGAGGCTTGAAATTAATCCTGAATCACTCTTTCGGCAAGCGGGGTCCTCCTATAGCTCCGAGAGAGACTGCAAAGAAACCAAATTTTATTGTATAATTGAAGAGCATGCTGTAATCCTTGCAAACCTGGGATTTGAGTTAGGTAGGTGAAGGCAGCCTCCATTCTAACATTTCTTAGCTTTTTTCTCTGCAATTTATTTTATAATCCTCACCTTCTTTTAATTTAGAGAGGTTTTTTAATATTACAGCTTAATAAATATTATAATCAGACATTGGAAATGATGGCTTGAGAAATACAATTGGATTTTCTGTCTGGAATAATAAGTCATGGATGGTAATTAAGAATTAATCTATTCTGGCTTCGTGGCAACTGTGGGCATTCAAAACTGAGACCTTCATTCCCCTACGAAAACTGGTGGAATGTACGTAGGCTGCTGAGTTTTTGCTTGTGCTTTTCAGTACAGTGCAGGGGAGGCTTATTAGAAATGTAATGTTATTAGCAGTTTTTCTCAAATTGCTGATTTCCATCATCCTAGTAGTACAATAATGATGAAATTAAATTAAATTAGCATATCATATAGCATACTGAAAAACTGTGAATACATTATAGTAATACAAGGCAACAGATAATTGCTAGCTTAATAAGAATTCATTTTTTGGCAAAGATAATTCAACCTTTTTCTTCTTCCAATCACTAGGGACAGATTTCCTGGTTATTGATTATCTCCTGATCTTCTCTGAACCGACTCAGAAGTCCTTCTTGGTTATATGCAAATGTCTTTATTCTAAATATTTGTAATTCTGTATCATTTGCCAGTGGACTTGTCTTGCACCTGTACATAGCTGACCATACTTTGACTTGTAGGACTTTGCTATAAACAGTTGGCATCTGATCCTTTAAAATAAGTTTGATTTCATTACCGCTATATTCACTTAGTGACAATATTATCTTATGTGTCTTCTAAACTGAGGTTTTAATTATTCCATTGGGAAAAAAAAAAAAAAAAGATAAAAAAATTGATGGTTTAAGTGTATTTTCCAGAGCAAATATTTTCCCTAGTATTAGATTTTTAATAGGCTCGGGGTCAAAAAGAATAATTTGAATTACAGAAATATTTTCTATTTATATCTAATATTCTTCAAGTTGTTGAAATTATTTACTTTCTAAGCCTCAATTTATATCTACTCATTGCCACTTTCATTTTTTCCCCATCCTTTTTGCAGTTCCACCATGGTTTTTAGTTCGCCCTTCAAATCTTTATGCCTACGAGAGTATGGATATTGAGTTTGAATGTACTGTGTCTGGTAAGCCTGTTCCTATGGTGGAGTGGATCAAGAACGGAGAAGTGGTCATTCCCAGCGACTATTTTCAGATAGTGGTAATTATCTGGCTTTTGCTTATCAGATTTTTTTTAAATCAAGTTCTGAAATGTATTCTGATATTTGATACAATTGTTGCCTTCATAAGCGTATTAGTCTTTCCAAAGAAAGCAGAATACAAATTAGGCATATTGCACTGGGATGTGTTTGGTCATGTCTGTTGACACTGTCTCTGAATTTTAGTGATATTTGAATGAGTTGCTATTGATTATATTATTTACCATGTTAGTTACTTCCCTTACCATTGTCATTGATCAAAAAAATAGTAGATCTCCAATGAAATAGTGCACGGACACAAGGAGTTTAGAGTCATAGAATAGGTTGGGTTGGGAGGGACCTTCGAGCTCATCCAGCTCCAACCCACTGCCATGGGCAGGGACACCTTCCACTAGAGCAGCTTGCTCCAAGCCCCTGTGTCCAACCTGGCCTTGAACACTGCC
>WYDI02039307.1:0-41330 GCA_009867235.2 Psittacus erithacus
CTCCACAGTTCCCAAGGCTCAGACCAATTAGGGCATTAATACCTGGTGTTTTCTTTGATGTTCCCAGGGCTCAGGCCAAAGGAGGGTGATAAAGCCTGGATTCATTTTGTTAACTATTTCTATGCCGTCTCCCGCATTCCTTAACGGTGAATTTTCGCAGTAAATGTTCCTTTCCTACGTATGTCTCAGAGACCTAGAGCAATATTTTTGTATCATTCCCAGGGGCTGCGGAAATGGCTTCACAACCCCAGTAATGCCATTATGTAGTATGTGAAAATACCCCTTTTCTTAGATGATAACTCCAGGGGTACAAAGTGATGACATTCTTTGCATCCAAGATGCGGGAAAAATAAAAACCTACCTGGAATATCTTCTGTCATACTCATCCCCTTTGTCTTTTTTCGCTCAGTATTAAATAACGGTTAATATTCAACCCCATTTGTGCCAAGGACTAATTACAAAAGTAACGGTAGAAGCACTAAATTTAACTGTTTACGGATGTATTACTGCTTGTAATGCAGAATTCTTATACCCTCCAGCTGCAGAGCAGTCTCTTTATACCCCAGTTCAGCACAGGCTGTGGCTTCATGCCACAAGGAAATATCCTTTGTCTCTTAAAAAAAGACAAAAAGACCCCAGCCCAAAGCCATGAATCTAAATTCAGCTACAACTCCATTGTTGATCTTTGACAAATTGTTTAATCTCTCTGCTACTGTTTTTTCAATCTGTAAAATGGCAATTAGGAATACCCCCTCACCTCTTCTGCACTGTTTTTTGGAGGCCTGCGGGTCATGCCCTGCAGTCCTTGCTCTGACATGGAGGAAGCTGCCTGCTTCAAATTTCTGGGCTTCTAATGAAAGAGCAATGAGATTTCTGATCTTTCTTAATGTTTGCAAAGCACTTCTGAAAGGTGCCTGGTAAGTGCTAATTACTACAAGCACTGTGAAATGTGCCTCATTTATATGAGGTTATTTAAGCATAAAGGTGCTTGAAGGTACAGTAATTAAGTTTTGTTTTCACATGGCTTAACCTTGTGACACTTGTTTACAGGATGATCTTGACACTTTCCTTTTCTTGGCCTCATCTTCATCTGTGCATTTGCGCTAGGAGGCAGCCGCTATATTTAAGCTCTGGTTGATTTATAGGCAAAGTCCGCAGTGACTAACAAGCCAGTCAGGGTGCTGAGTAAGTGGAATAAATGAACAACTCCAAATGAAGTATTTGGCATATTGAAAGTATTAGGTTTTATAGCTTAATTTTCACAGGCTTACTTGCTCTTTTTCACCTAATCTTTTTATTTTCTATGAAGTAATTTTTCCATTAAGTCTCCATTAGGTCCATGTTGCCTGTCTTTGCATTCAAGGATTCATCAAAAACCCAGTAACATTGTCAGTGGGCATGATGTAATAGGCAATTATCCTGTGACTTACTCTGTTATTGTAGAAATAATATCATGCATTTCATTTTATTTCATAGCACAGATTTTTTTAATGAAAGCTCTATTCCTATTGAATTTTCTATGTGTTGTCATTGAGTTAAAAGGGGGCAAGTTTAGGCTTTTATCAAAAACCTCTTTAATCTACTGAGTGACACAGTGCTTAATAAGAACATTCTTATGTAAATTTGCTTTCATTTTTGCCATTTCCTATGTGTATTATTTTGTATTGTTTGGAATTTCATCTTAATAACAATCACTGTGACAAATTCAATTTCTTCTTTCTCCTCAGCCAAATGCAATAATAGTAACTAAAACTGGTTGATGCATCATCCTGTTAGATAACAGGATGGAAGAATAAGGGTAAACTTCTACCAAAGTGGCATAATTTGTGGTAAAGATTATAGTTCTTTAAAAGTAGCATTTACTGACTCACCTGTACTCATTAATGTGTTTGACATATTTTCTCACACCCTTGCAATATGGCCTTCATAGTAAAGTGCATGTTTTCTAATACGTGCAGTATAGGATTTTGAAGCTTTTGTAATTTTTAATTCGCTGTATATGGTCTTACAGTTCTGGCGTAATGCACTTCATAAAAGGAAAGAAAACTAAGCATTTCCACAGTAATGTGCGAACTATGATTACACCTTATGCAGATTTTTTCAGATGAATTTTGGATCCACACCTGTTTATTTTGTCCTGAAAGAGATATTAAACCCAATTTAAAGTAACTGCTTGCTCTCTATTTCTCTCTTTATTTTTTTTTCTGTTTTTAATACACAAATCTGATTCAGTATTTCATGGTTTTTAAAAAATACCTAGCAGCATTACTGAATGAATGGGTATTTTCTTTCTGTCTACAGATTCTCAGTGTTTGACATTTTTTTAACGTGTTCTATAAACTTTGTCACACTTTCCCATTTACAAAAGCAGAGATGCACCTCTGCCACTGAGGATTCATGGTTAGTCATCTGTCATTAGCTCACCTGAGTGAACTGTGGTTTTCTGATTTAAAAAACCCCGCATTTTCTAATTGATGCAAAAATGTTCTTGCCACACCAGCTGGCTCAGAAAAGCTGATGGGAATTCCATATAACTGTATCAACTAGCACTGGGTTAGAAAGAAAAGGTAGATACTGGCTCAGATAAATAATTGTCACCTCCAAAACTTGAGTGGACTTTGGACAAATACTGTCTGGGTTCCAGAAGCCATTCTAGAAATCACTGGTTTTCTCATCCATTTTAGAAGGAGCCTGGAACACACTGTCCAGTAAATGATGGCAGGTTAATACACAACTCAGGGCATTGCCTGAGCTGTAGGAGAACTGTTCTGCTAATTAACTAGTAGTTCTTATTTTCCTTTGTATCAGTCCAGGTATCTTACATTTATAAAAGTCCTGTTTGTTGTGTAGACACTCTATCAGGGGAGTGGATTTGTTGGCTACTTATTCAAGTGAGTTTGTTAGCGGTCATTTTGTCTTTATTAGATCTGTGTTGCCAGTGAAAAAAAGGGTGCCTGAGGCATGGAGTCTGCTTGACAGCCACAGTGCTACATGAGATTCATGGTGTGGGAGAAGTGGTGGTGTACAGCCTGCTTCAGGGAGGTAGGAGATGGTCCTTTCCTTCCTAAATCACAGGTCCATCACAAACAAGCTTTGGTAAGGAGTGCCTTTTACTCTTGGATTGGGCTGGCTGAACCCTTGTATACTGCTCAGATTTAAAGTAAAACTTTATTCATGTAGATGTCAGCCATAGAGTGAGGCACTAAATGTAAATAAGGATTTCAAGATTTTGCATTTTAACCTCTTGTATACTTACAGGAAATCAGTTGTTCTAAAATGCTGATTAATACCTGGTCATTTCTGGAGTAATTTACAGGTCAGCTGGCCTGTAAATGGAGATGGTCCTATCTAAGGGCACCTGGTGTCAAACTTTGGCAAGTCTGACAAAATTATAAACTTAGAAATACAGTGTATTACCAGTCGCTGTCATGAAAAGCTGTTTCACAATATTCTTTGTTTCTGATAAGGAAACTCCCTGTTACAAATGTATTGCATTAAAAGTTATGTTTCTATTGAGATTCCTAAAATAGTGCAGTGCTTTGCCATGAATGGAAACCTGTCCTTTGAGTTCTGAATTCCAGAGTGGCTGACAAGAAATGACATATATGCTGATAAGCTTGAAGTCTTGGCAGTGGAAAGCTCATGAAGCCCAGGAAAAAGCACAGGGTTCCCCATGTCTCAGTGCAGACTGAGAAGCACCTAGCTTAGGAGCAGCTCTGTTCAAAAGGACCTGGGTTTATAGCAGATGCCAGGGCAAACATAAGCCAGTGATACATTTACATCTTGAATAAAGCAGGTGGCCTATACCAGAAGGATATGGCCAGGAAATGGAGGGAAGGTATTTTCCATTACTCATATTGGTGAGTAGTAGCACTGATGCATGTTAAATGTCCACTAGCATCCATTGTGATTGTGTCCTTAGTAAATGGGTGAAGAAGAAAAGGAGAACTGGGAAGATGATGTGACATTCTTGTTTCAAGAATCTTCCTTGCTACAGATACTGTCCCAGTGCACAGTCACATGTATGTCAGTACTACAGTTACAGACTTACTGCTTAGTTAGCATCCTATAGCATCAAAACCAGGCAATGCAATTCAAATTTTGAACTTTGCATTTCGTACTCCAATTTTCTTCTGCTGCAGTTGTTCAGTCATTGAGGCTATGCCCTTGTGGTGGCTTCATCCTGCTCTGCAATGACTGTTGTCACTGTGCCATGCTTTGTTCACACTATGAAGTAGTGCACCTAGTGGAAACTGGGTTCCTGTCAGATGAAACTGAGCAAGAGATGTTCTCCAGCAGTGCTCTGGTATGCTCCAGATGCTAATAAGAGTTGAGTCCATGGGACCAGACAAGAACTGGTCAGAAATAACCCTTCATCAATGGTGTGGATATTGGGTCCTGATCAGCAACTGCTTTGTGTATTTCTTCCTGTAGTGCTGCTGCACTGCTTGCATCAGCATTAGCCATTCCATCTCCCCTTATCCAGTTCTTTGTTTAATTTATACTAATCCCTGACTAATAAGTAATTATTTCCTGTATGTTTCTATATGAAACGCTTACTGAAGTTTAAATAGATTATAACCACTGCATTTCCTTTGTCCATAAAATCAGATATCATCCAAGCTACTCAGGGGTAATCTGTTTTTAAGTCCATTTTGCATTTTACCTGATCTTGCATTTACCTCCGTATTTTTAGTGAGCCTTTCCCTGAAAACATTGCAGAAGTCTTGTGAACTGCTTGCGAACTGAGACTATGAACCCTCTGCTTGTCAGCATAATTTTTTCACTGCCTCCTTTAAAAGTATTACATTTTCAGTTCTCAGACAGTACAATACCACTCTCAACTTGAAAGGTTATTAGAAGCACTTCTTCCTGCCCTGCAATTGCACAAGGCCATTCTATCAGAATTCAGGAATGCAGTTTGTATCTGTACCAATGAGGCTGTAATCATGTCTATGTGAGATAATGTACAGTTTGAAGACATTAACTGAATAAATTGACAAAAGGTCTGCCTTGCCATCTTGAAACAGCATTGTTTCTATCTATAGCTTATAAAGAAGATTACTGGAAAAGGTAACTTAAGACATCAAACCCATTTTCTGAGGATTTGGTCCACTGGTTGCAAGTGTATAAATTCTGCAGAAAAAATAATGTATCTTAAGTGATCTCTATTTGCCTGTATTGGGTACTGAAATAAATAGGGAGCTGGGCAAAGAAGCATCTCCGGCTTTGTCGAAAGAACTGATGGTTTAATGAAACAGCAGCAAGCTCATGCACTTGGCCAAAAGAACAAGCAGTGTCTGAGCCAAACACCCGAGGGCTGTGAATTTTGAAGAGCTAGGAGGAATGTCAGGCCATTGTCCTCCATTATTGAGTCAGTTATACAATGCCAGTGTCACAATTTTATATTTCCACCAGTTTTGGTGGTGATATATTTATATATATAGGTAGCCTCTCCTAGAGTTTAGGTAGCGCTAAAGGATCAGTATTAGAAACAGAGGCAATACCAAACATGACAGGAGCATACTGAGCATAATATATAGAATAAGTTATAATGCATGTTAATATGCATGAAAAAGACTCTAAGTGAAAGAAATAAAAAATGTTAGCTAGTTAAGGCATTACAAAAGGAATAAGACATTTTGTATATTGGAGATTGATTTGCAGCAGACTACAAAACTAAAATACCGAAGCTGGTGCTGATGGAAGTCTGAGCCCTATGGAAAATGTATTGATAATTTCCATCCAGGGGATACATGCCTGAAGCACAAAAAAGTCTCACGCTATTAATTGGCACCCTGGAAGTTAGGTCTCGGACTGAACATTACTTTCATGGCTTATATCACACCACTCATATGAACTGCTCAGCAAAGAGAATGAGTGCGTTCAAGACTTCCCAGGGTAAAGAGATTTTAACCAAAAAGGCTGTTCTAAGAAAATTTCCACATTAGCCCTAGTGATGGTCCCTGTAGCTGTGGCATGTTCTCCTGGTTATGTTTGGGAACATGCTCTGACTCTGTTCAGTTTCTGTTTTCTGGACAGGTACCTTCCTTATCCAGAACTGACAATACAGCCACACATACTTAAAATAAACACACTTTGTGGGCTGCTCCTGGGGAATCGTTTGTTAGACATGGTGAGTGCAGAGAGCCAGGTCCTCTGCCAGCGTGCACTGACACAGTCCCCTTGAGCTGAATGGATGTACCCTGAGTTAGTTCCAGCTAAACAGATGCTTTAGGGGATGGATTAAGGTAAGCATGCGAGGCACAACATGCAAAGCTGTCTAGAAGCAAGGGTTCATTTCAACAGCAAAATAACAAGACCAGGGCTGGAGGCAGCAGCAGTGTGAAGGGAGGAAGGTTTTGCCCAGTCCCTTCCCTGTCATGTGAGGGAGAGGATGTTTTGCACTGTGTGGGGATAGTGAAAGGGCAGAGGTACCTACAGCCTCTCCCTGGTAAATCTGCATTGAATAACGGAATAGTACCATTTGGACACATATTTGAAGAATTCTTAGGATAACTACCTAGTATTAAATGGAAAACATTGTCAGCTGCAGAGAAAGAAACCAGAACAGTGAGGCACCACATTAGGTCAGGAATGGCAGTTAACAGTGTCATCTCTGTTTCCTTGAGGGGGGGTGGTGTGGTGTGTGTGTGTGTGATAGATGAAAATAACTTGGAAAGAGGCAGAAGAAGAGGAACCTGTGTGCAGCAGAAATGAAGGCAAACAACTGTAAAGGCCAGGAACAACAACCATGAAAGCAAGCCTGGAGAAAGCGTGTTGATAAACCCTGCATGCTGCTGCCAAAACAGTAAAAACTTTGCCACAGCAAAAATCAATTTATAGTTTTAAGAGTGCCCTCTAGTGTGAGCGGGGCCGTCGAGTGTTCTGATCCAGAGGGCAGAACTGGTCTATCTCATAGCTCACAGAGTAGAAACATATTATGAAATCCAGCCACACCATGCTAATTTAAGGGCGAGCACTGGGTTGCCATGCCAGAATAGCAGAACCTTGGCTTAGCAGCAGCATACTTCAAAAGCCAGCCCTTAAACCTGCACATCACTGGCTTATCAAATATTTTTTGATGCGTGAACCAACTCATCAAGATTAGGGCACAAATTCTGTTGCTAATGAGTCTGAGTAAAATGACATGCAGTTGTGAATGTCTGAAACTGGGCACAGCCTTTTGATCTGAGTTGTAAACATGTCTCTTAAGGCTGATAAGCTACAGCACTACAAGAAAAGAAAAGGGTACAGAAGAAAGGAAACAGCTGTGAGCCATTCTAGGAAAAGCAGGTTCATTCAAGGAGCTGTTTTTTTTTTAATCTTGGAATCTGTATTGCAGAGCATAGAAAAAAGAGTACAGTGGGACTAAGAACATGGGGTGCAGAACTTCATACTAGTCATGACAGAGCATGTGTGTGTGTCCTGATACTCTGGCTGACTTAGCGAAGCCTGCATGCTGCTCCACAGACCAGTTCATCAGCAAATATAATATATATTCCACTTAAAAGAATTTCTAGAATATTCCTTTCACTGTTTAAGCATTAAAATAGTAGAAAATAACCAGTGAGTTGGCCAAAATCCACTCTTTTTATATCAATACAAATTGAGAGGAATCATTAAGGAAATGCCTTACTTGAAGTGGTGTGAGAAACAGTCCCATATCTAGGCATGGTGTTTTGATCTCTTTCTAAATGGCCTAATTATGGAAAAATAGAATATGTGGGGAATTTTTACTACAAGCACATGGAGGGGAGAGCTTTGGTATAAGTGAAGCTGGGGAGAAAGATAAATTATTTTTAAGGCCCTTTTGATGCTTATGAGAACCTACTATTGGCATTTAAAGCAGTTTAAAACCTAGTATAATCTGGGTTGCTATTTATCTGCCACCTGTTCCTAAAATGGAACAATTTATCTTGTTATGGTAAACAGAGAAAGGTTGCTTGCAGAGCCAGGCGTAGAGGGGAAGAAGTAAGACTGATGAATATTTAGACTCACAAATCAGCCATTATGGATATTTTGTCTGACCCTGCCTAAAACAGAAGGCATAATTTTCCACAATTTGATCTTTTACAAGCTTGCAAGTTCTTTTTCTTTTAAGAGAGCATCCAGTCTTGATTTGCCATGCCTGTGATTTACACTGTCTGTGATTTTTACTCCAGTCTGCTTGTTTACTTCTAATTATATTTTGGAGTAGTTGGAAGCAATGTCTGACAGGCAAACATTTATTATAATTGCCTTACAGATGGTTCAGAAACAAAAATCTTAACATCTGTAATCACTTACTGGAGTATTTAAAATGTAAATCTCTACATTTTGTAGGCAAATTCTATTGTAGTTCAGGTCTGAATGAATGAATATTTAATTAAATTGGTCTCAGTGCGAAAGGAAAGTGATGTCAGTTCTTATGAAGGGATTAGTGTACTCCTGAGGATTGGTAAACCTGAGGAAGCTGCTGGCAACTCAGTGTATTAAAGTACTCTGAGGAAGGGAGATGAGCAGTGAGGTATCAGTGTTTGCTGCATTATTGTTAAAAGTCAAATCTGAAAGCCAACTGGGATGAGCTACAGCTGGGTGTTCTCAAGGCTCTTACTATACCAACCAGGCAATAAATTGGCAGTGTAAGTACGCAGTATACATGGGGGGAAAATAACCCCAGTTATATACATAGAGTGATGAGTTCTGAACTAAATCATTAGCACTCAGGGGAGTGATGCTGTGAACCATGTATGAATAGTCCCCTGAAAGCGCCAGTTTGGTCCTTCAGTAGTAATTAAAATGGCAAATAAAATGTTAGGAATTACTAGGGGAGGGACCAAGAAGAAACGCTTGGATTTGTGTGGTCCACCTGCACAGCTTGCCCACAGCCAGCGCACTGGTCACCTTGCTTCAGGAAGGATGTTAAGAGACCATGGGAGGTATTGAAAAGGAGTGAGGCTATCTGTACCCTGCAGCCTAGGTGTGCAGGGTGTTCTCAGACATCCAGCCCTGTGCTGCCTAGAGCTCTCAGGGCACCCTCCCTCCCTTCTCATGCACACCAGTTGCTCTCCAGAGCACCGGCGCATGTTTGAGGCTTCCTGTGCCATATACTGGGATGTAGCACAGGGGATGAGAGGTGGGACACAGTGCAAAGGAGTGCTTCAACATAACAAAATGTTTTGGCTTGAACAAAATATGAGGGAGGATGATACAGGAGGCATCTTTATAGTCATGGATGTTATGCAGAGAACCAATAGGGAATTGCTATTTGTTACATTTTATAAAACCAGACATAGGAGGCCCCCAAGGAATTTAACAGGTGGCAAGCTGAAAGAAAACCTGATGAAGCATTTTTTAATAATAACATTACAGTGTTACAGACCTTGCTAGTCAAAGAAATGAAACATTACCAGTTTTAAGAAGGGGACTGGACAAATTTGTGAAGAACAAGTGTACTGGGAACTATTAAACATTAAGATCCAGATGGAAATTCTGGCTCAGAGAATTTCTGAGCTCTAAACTGCTAGAAGTGATGAAGCTGAACTATGGCCAGAGTCCTTCTGTGTCTACCCTGACTTTCTTGAGGCACTGATAGAAATATATTAGGAAAGAGACTTAGAGAGCACAGTCCATTTTGTTCTTTAGATTTGCTTACTGGAAGTAGAAGCTATTGAAAAAAAAAAGAAATTTAATTTTTCTTTGTTCTGTGATTGACTAAGCTATCAACCAGGCAATTTGTCTGTAACATTCACACAGGCACAAGAGAAGCAAAGTGGCAAGAGAAAGACTGTAATTTTTATTCTCTGTTTTTTTTTCACAAACACATTTTCAAGGGTAAACCAAAATCATTGTATTTAACAATTACCATTACTGGTTTGGGGTTTTTGGTCACTTTTTTCCATTCAGAAGCTGTGCAATGAAACAAGCAATGTCATTAACTAACCTGGGAAATCGTCAGCATTAATTTTCATGAATGCTCCATGCCAGCAAGCTTTGCCAAATCAGATCTTAGCCTTTCTTCTACTTCCAAATCACAGGTGGATCTTCCTCAAGGCTTACTGCAATGAAAGTAATAAAATACTCAGAATCATTCTACTGGATAAGGAGTCAACAGACTGGCAGATGAGCCATTTCCCCCTGTAGGATGCTGAGGTACGTTGGTACAGACTAGACAGAATTATTTTGCCCTCATATCTTACAAATAGGAAATAGCTGATCAGTAACAGATGTTGTTAAGATTGAGAGATATCACCACCTGAGGTTGAGTCAGCTACAAAAGATTTCTGCACCTGCCCTGCAGTGGGGTGGTGGTGGCACTTGTAAATGTAGTCATCCCTCAGGGAATTTACCTTAATTTTACCCTTTGGTGACAGCACCAGCAGCACTGCAGCAGCATGTGCTTCTCATTTTCAAATCTACTCCATATTCTGAGATGAGCATTTTAGAAAAGTCCTTCTTCACAAGCAGAACAGCACTTTCAACGTTTTTCTTTATGTTTCATCCAGCTCTCAGACAGGCGAGTTCCATCCACACTTATCTTACACATTGTTCATGAAACGTGATCTGCTGCCCTCTGTCCTGACTGAGATTTCCTTCACATTCAGGCATATTCCCCAGAGAGCTTTAGGGACAGCAGAGTTTGTATCTAATGAATGTTCACAAAGACATTTCCTTAGAGAGGAAGAAAAGACTGTGATTTTTCAATGTTCAGTGGGAAGTTGTCTGCCAAACATCTTTAAGCATGCATTTGCAAGTACATGCAGAAAAAGATGAAGTAGAAATCTTCACAGCCAAAGAAAGTGCAGAAGGAGTAAGACTTGGAGCTCAGAAGGGATTGTTTGTCGATTACTGTGCATTAGCTTCTACTCCACTCCACAAACCACAAGGCTAGGCTGAGAGGTGCTGCAGAAAAAAAAAAGAAAATACATAAAATAACATTAACCTGTATGAAACCAGTGTGATTTTATCAGCAAACTAGTAACAGTTCAGAAGCTAGCGCTGAAGAGATGTGGTTTTGGTGCTCCTTGATGGAAAAATCACTCCTATACTTGCTTGTGATTTTTACATGCATATAGGTGAAGGTTTGAGTTCAGGTGAAGGTTTGAATTCAGAAACCTCTCTGGAAGAAATACAAATGTTGTGACTTACTATGTTCTTCAAATGACACAAAACACTGAACTAGGGACAGCAACACCAGTTTTAAAGGTCATTTGCCCGCAGGAAAATAGTGTATTTTCAAAATATACATAGTAACCAGACTGACTGTGACCTGGAATTGAACGCGAGGCTTTTAATCCATGAAACAATACCTGCTATAGAAAGCTTACTTATAAATAACAATTTAATTGTATCACAGAATCATAGAATACCAGGTTGGAAAGGACCTCAAGGATCATCTGGTCCAACCCTTCTAGGCAAAGCATGACCTAGACTAAATGTCCCAGCACCCTGTCCAACCGAGTCTTAAGTGGCTTGATATTGGAGAATCCACCAGTTCACGGGGGAGCTGATTCCAATAAACTGCAGTAATTCCCTGTCACACAGTGACAGCAGAAAGTTTCAGGGTTTAGCCCCGTGGTGTAGTGGAATGTGGGTATCAGTCCCCAAAACCTCACAGAGCACTGAGTGGTGAGCCCAATCCCACTGCTGGCAGGTACTGAGGAGCCCTGACCAGCTGGAGCTTCTCCAGGCTCCTCACTGGCTTTACAGAAAGTGAATAAATTCTTCCACTTGTGCACATTTTCGCTGGTTCTATGGCAGCTGGACAGCTCTAACTTTGATCCGTGGTTTAGGAAGAGCTAGGTGACCCCGAACACAAACAACCCGCAGGATTTGCAGAAAGGGAGGCGAGTCCAGGAACACCTATGGGGGTAGAATGTTTATCGACAAACCCGAGTTTCAAAACCATGTGTTGCTTTGTCCTGCCGGATTCTCTACACCACGGACAGGGCGCACAGAAAAGCGAACAGAAAATTCCGGGCGAACAGACCCGAGCGGTACCGGCCCTTGAATACCCCAGGCAGGGCTGGCCTTGGCTTCCCGAGGCGGCGGGACGCGGCCTGAGGCGACGCCACCGCCCCTCGCACCGCCCGCTACCGCGCTGCCATTGGCAGGACTAGGCTGTGACGCGCGGAGCGGGGCGGTCCATGGGAGGCGGCGCGGGGCCGGGCCCGCCATGCCGAAGCGCTCCTGCCCCTTCGGGGAGGCGGCCCCGCTCCAGCTGAAAACCCGCGTGGGGCTGCGCGAGCTGAGCCGCGGCGTGCTGGGAGAAGAGTATCGGCGGGAGGTCTTCGGTGAGGAGGGGGAAATGAGGGAGAGAGCCGGAGCGGTCGGTTCCCGGGCCCGGCCCGGCTCGGCTCGTGCCTGCCGGCCTCCAGCCGCCTCCCCTCGGGCCTGATGGCGGGTGGTGATGGGGAGAAGCCGCTCCTAGCTTTCCTCTCTTCTCCCGCTCACAGAGAGGACCCGGCGGCTGCTCTTCAGGGGCGCCCAGGCGTACATGGAAGGCGCCTGGCCCGCCAGCCCCGCTGCAATGACGCGCCCCGTGGAGCCGGGCGGAGAGGCCCAGGACGACAGCGCGGGGCGCCGCTGGAGCGGGCAGTTGCTCATCGGCCATGACGGGAAACTGCTGAGGCGCTCTGTAGCTGCGGGGAAGGGTGAGTGGCTCCACCGCGGGCAGGCGTCCGGCGCTGCGCTGTTGGGTGAGCTGGGCTGCCGTAGAGTGGGGGGGAGGGTGTCCCTCCGTTGTTTTTCTTTGTGGTCCTTTATTAAAAAGAAATTGTTAAATTTGAGCTTCGCTAACGGAGTTAGAAGCTGTTGTATTGACAGCTTGAGAATCTTTCTGCGGTCTTGCCGTCGAGCAGAAAAGGAACCCACAAAGTTATAGGTGGTGAGCGCTGTGCTGGTGCCTGCCAGTGTGTTCTGCAGAGTACTGCCACCTGTGGCTGTAACGCTGGGTGGAAGCGCCACCTTCTGCAGTCCTTTGAACTTCCAGGTGCTTTCTCTGTTTTGCTGTGAAATACATCTTGTCTTAATTGTATCTTTTCCAAGCACCCATGGGAGCTTCCAAAGCCTGCTCATCGTGTGTGAGAACTGCTGATGTCAAGGAAGCGTGTACGCAATGTGACCAGTTTGTCTGCCAGAACTGCAGCAGCCTCTGCAGCTGCTGTAACACAGTTATCTGCTCTTTGTGCTCCACTCTTGAGTAAGTGCCGTTTGAATTTCTAAGCTAATTTTAATTATATATGCTCAGAAAATTGTCTGTAGCATATGAAGACCTAACAGATATTTGGCTCATCCATGCAAAGGACTTGAGCTCTTCTCATGCAGTAGTAAAACTATCTGAAACATGGGAAATAAAATGCCTTTGTGAAATGGTCTGATCAGTCTTGGTGCAAGTCAAGTTTAGCTTCTCCTTTAAATTTTTGAGGATCAAAACTTCTTCTTGCTTTCCCACCAGCAATATGGTATGCTGGCCAATGATGAATGAATGCACTCCCAGGGAGTAATCTTAGTTTTTTGCCATCATTGTTAAGTTCTGTAATATTAAGAAATACTGAGTGTGCTGTGTGGGAGTCCTGTTGTTACTGTGATAATGGAATAGGATGGCATTCTTGATGTTCCAGAAACAGTAGAGACACTGACTTTGTTTCTTTTTACTTCTTTTTTTTTTTTTCTTTCTTCTTCCTTCCTAGTTATGGTGATGTGGGAGAGCAAGTTCTCTGCAGTGGTTGTTCGATATTTCAAGTCTGAATCTTAATGAAATGGCCTTTATGGCTGAGATGTTTGTAAATTTATGAAGTCTCCTCCTTGCCGCTGGCCTATTAATCCTTTTAGCATGTGAATTAATTATGAAATTTCTACATTTTATATCTTTATACTATACTTCTTCATATTGTGGCTAAATAAAGTTTTATATTTTGAGGCTTTCCAGATTATTTTGAGTCAACTTTCTCCTTTTTCCTAATTTGATGTGCTTATCTGGAAGGGGCCGCTCTATGCTCATACCTGGTGATACACCTTATGTGATATGGAATTGAGAATATTTGTCCAGTGTCTCTGCATCTGTTGCTCATGTTAGGACACACTTTTGTGGAATCAGAATAGAAATCAGTTGCTCCTTGTTTGCTTGCAGGTGGGTGTAAATCTGTTCTGGGCACACAACACTTTCTTTGTGTGCTAGCTAGAAAAATCAGCCCAGCCTGAGGGCTTTTTCTAATAGAAAATTTGCTGGTTTCTGGTTAGAATTTTTTTAACTGCCACAAACAACTTAGGATTGCTGCAAGTTTGGATGGTTTTGCTTGTTCTTTCCATGGTAATGTTGATAGAAATGGTACATCAGGCTTGGAGCAAAAAAAAAAAATCTTTTCTCAATAATTGGATGTTAAAGACTAATTTTACCATACACTTTATGCAAGGACTTTCTTGGAAAGTAGCTTGTTTGATAAGTTCATTATCTACATTGTAAACTTCATCTTGTCTTGAAAACCCACTCAGAAATAGCTCATGGGCTGGTCTGAAAGATGGTCAGCACTCAGTGTACATCTCCATAAACTAGATTATTCCTTATTTTCCTTTCATATCACTGCAGAGACCAGTTTGCTTACTATTGTTTTGCTGTAGGAGTAATTACCATTAAGTACTACTGGAAAGCCCCTCAAAATAATTTTCTTTTATTAGTTTTCCAGTGTTTTTAAAAATAAAAGCACTGGACTCTATCTTGCAAGCCAAATGTGTGTAAGACAGTTGCAGTCATCTTTAAGACATTATTTTCTTGAGGTAAATGGCTGATGTCAGACTGTAAGAAAAGAACAGATGGGGGGGGGAATAGAAATTCTTATGGTACTTGTAGGTAATGCTGTTTTCCAAAATTATTTGCCTGAATTCCCAAAGTCAAGTCTGTAATTTATGCTTCCCAGTCTTCTCAACTGTGAGTAGGTTTTATGTGGAGTAACTTTTTTCCTTTTACCTCTTTCCCCCCACTCTAGCCATTTCCATTTGAAGAAATAGTAAAGGTCCTTGCAATGCAAGTTGAGAGACTGACTTCTCTCTTGTGGCAACATCTTTGCTTGGCATGCTGTTGGAAGCACAGTGGATATTTTTTTACATTTCAAAGTACTGTGGCTATAACAAGATGGAACGGTAAATGCTTTAGCAAAGGGTACGATGATAGCTATTGCTGAATATTGGTACCTCTTCATAGCTGCATATTTGATAGCTTTGAATGTGTTGACCACAATGGAGATGTAAGTTGACCTTCTTTCTAGCCCCAGTTTAATACTTTGTATAACTATACAGCAACAGTTTAAAAGCATTTCTGCACGTCAGGATTTCCGGAGGGAAGAGAGGTTGCATCCCTACTGGGTCAGCCATCTGTGTGCTAGCCTAATCTGGCTGATGGATCTGGTTTGTTTCCTGGTTCTGCATGCTTTCTAGCCATTTGAAATGGAGAGTTTACTAGTTTTTACTCAAGTCTTGATTTTGAGTAACTGTAAAATGTATCTTATCCCCACCTTTAAAACAGGCAAACAGAAAGTCAAAGTCAGTCAAGTGAGCCTAAAGTATTAGTCAGAGTGTGCAGTAATTCCACAGTATTGTCTATCTTTTCAAAGCTAATAGATTAAGTCTAGATGATGGCAGATCTCTGGTGCAGTTCCCAGCTGTCAGCTATCATAGGGCATATAAAAGCATTGTTTCTGTGGTAATCATCTTAAAACACAAAGCTGAATTTTATGAATGGGAAGAATCTGTGAGTTACTGCATCTAAATGTTAATTTTAGAGAAGAATTTTAAAACTTGGCTTGATTCATTCGAAGCTTTAAGCAATGAACAAAAATGTTTTTCATTCATGAAGCATGGTTTTTAAACTGAAGCCTTTAAGTATGTATCTGCTTTTTCTCCTGAGGGTGAGAGACTGAAAATATTCTTTTGCTTCTAGGCTTCCAGGGAGATGAGACATGTTGTTTACAAATGATTTGTGTTTCAAAGTAGTTGATAGATGTTTGGCTCATTTAATCATTGCTGTATTTCATAGAAAGCTGTCCTCAATTACATGGATTCCATGGCTTAAGTTCTTTTGTTATCCTGTAGCCTGCCCCTTGAAAGATGATTGTTCATTAGGATGGCTGGTGCAGGAGGGCTGGAAGAGAAAGATTAGAGGCTGGGAGGAGTAGGGCAGGAGAACCACAGAACAGTGGTCAACTCTTGCATAGGAGTGGTGCGTCATACTGTAAGAAATGGTTTTTACTGGTTGCCAGCTCACTTGTTTCTCTGGCTTCAGAAGGTGTGAAAAACTGCTTCCTACATGCTTGTGTCTCCCAAAAGACTCAAATATTATTGAGGAAAGTTCCTGTGCTAGTCCTGCAGTTCTTAGATAAACAATGGAATGTAGGACTGGTGACTGTTTTAAATCTTTATATGGCCTACAGAAAAAGAAACTATTGAAAGGGAAGAGGTCTCTTTGTCTAGTTAACTTACTTGCAAGACGTTGTCTTTGCCACTGGTTGTAGAGCTGTACATTGGGTACTCCTAGGACTGCATAGGGGTGCCAGAGAAGTTGTCTGGTTTATTAATTGAGAAGGAAATTGTTTTTTATACTGTGCTTTGTGTTATCATCATATGTTTTTCCCTTCCTGTTCAGTTCAGAGTGTCAAAAGTCAAAGTTTGCCTGCTGTTCAGAGGGAATGAGGTCCTCTGAGGAGCCAGCATATTGAGGGGTGAAAATATCCTATAATAATGGTTTTACAGATGAATAAGAAACTTCTGTTCATCACTCATTACTGGTGAAGTAAGACTGAAAGCACAGTTTTATGCCTGAAAGGAAGTCCACTGATCTGGTCAGGATAAAACAGTTTCTTTTAAGCCCAATATGGAGGTAAACACTAGAAATATATGGTTACAGAGATACCATCGATTGTTAGACTAAGCTTAATTCTAAAACTATTGTAAAAATATGTGGAGTTGTCCAAGCAGAGGAAGGAAAGCCTCAAACCACCCAACAGAAGCACTCTGCAGATGGGCTGAACAAAACTGCTACAGTTGCACAAAGATTGTATCGCCTAACTTGGTAGCATAACATTGAGTACTGCAGCTTTGCAAACCTGAAATGAGGGAATTGGTGGGAGGCTCTTCCAAGATAGCATTTTTCTTCCAGAAAGCTTTTTCATGAAAGCAGATGAGGTTGAGAAAGACCATGTGTACCCTCATGTTGAGTGTCCTTGTGGTGTTTCTTGCACTCTCTTTAGTATTTCTCATTACTGAATCTTTCAGGGCAAGATAAAAGAGCTTTGAACGTTGTGTTGTTCTTATTGAAGCAAATTGGCTAATCAATAAAAAGTCACCAAAAGGCTTCAGAAAATTGTTAACACTTCTTTAAAAAATAAATAGGAGCTCTGTAATTCAAAGGCCAGTGCTGTTTGTGGATAGAAAATTGAAAGAAAATAATTCTAAGTCATACTTCCTATTTTGCATTAATAAAATTGCAGTAGAGGGAAAGTGATGAGATACTATATTTTAATGACTATCTCACTTATATACATAACTCTTGTATAGATACTTTATTTTGAAAAATATTAAAGTACCATATTTATTACAGTTGATTACATTTTGAACTGCTACCATTGTAATACAAGTTCGAATGGTGTTTGCTAGTGTTGTGTATTCTGGGCTTTTGTTTTGTTTTTTTCCTCTAGGAAAAGTCTCAGCTGGAATCGAATGATTATAGCTTATACTTTTACAAGTTTTTAGTTCTCATGGTTGTGATTTCTCTTAAAACCTAGTGATAGATGTTACTGCTTCTCTCTAAGCAATGATAACCTATAAGAGGTTATTATTGCTTAAACATTTTGCGATTGTAGGAGTTACTTTAAACTTTAGGATTTTTTTTTTATTGTATTCTCTTACATTGTTTTACTCAAATGTAATCGTTGGAATCGTGATCCCCTTTCATTTGTTTGTTACTTACTCTAAGGTATGGGTGTTTTTCTGTTTCTTCTTTCCCTGACCTACACAGTTGTATGTAGCAGGGGCAGATGTCTACTTGATAACCTGAACAGCAACGTCAAAAAACACATAGTACCACCAGCTGCTGCTTTTTGATCTATCCTACATGCATATACTCTTAAACTTGCACTGAAGTTCCAAAACCTACCAACAGCTCCTCATGCAGAAGACTGAAGATAAAACTTAACCATCCTGCTTTTTCAGTAGAATTTTCACTTTACAGCCACAGGGTGGCATCACTAGGTTAGTTTTGTGTAGATTGCTACCCAAGTTCCTAGTTTTTTTCCTAGACCTCACAGCTTGATTGATATTCTTATAGCAGGTGAGTGGGGGTGTGTTTTAACTGTCCCCCTCATTCATAAGTCTGTGGGTCCAAACCAAATGTTTCCAAAACAGATTTTTTTTTTTTTTGTCTAAAATACTTTGTACCATTCATAAAATAGAGACTGAAATTCAAAATGGAACATATTTCTGTCTGTAAAGACAAAACCAAATATGTATAAACACAAATTGAGCACATAATTTTGTCTTTGAATTTTAAGGTATCAGTATTGTAAACAGTGGTATTTATATGCCAGACAATGTGTAACTTATATCACACTTGAATAAGAAAAAAAAATCTCTAACAACTCCTTCCCCCTGCTTCCCCCCAGAAGCTCCCAAAAACCAAATGCACACATTCCACATCCACATTTTATTGTATTGAACTAACGCATCATGTACAACTTCCTTTTCGTAAGGATGTGGAGGAGTCTGGTGATTGCTATGCCAATAGCAGGACTGTAAAGCTGGACTTTAAAATGTGCTGGAGGGTGCTGCGAGAGCAGGCTGAGGTCAGTAGAAGGCTCCTGTCCATCACCTTTGAATGGCAGCAGCAACTGGGAGATGGTCGTGGTGACTGAGAGAAGGTGAGGGTTATGCTATTCTTTGAGGAGAACAATTTGTGGAGCTACAGGCTGGTCAGTCTGATCTCAGTCTGCAGGAAGATCATAGTGTGAATTCTCACAAGCACTGTGTCCAGCACTACATCCAGGCACATGAAGGGCAAGACCATAATTAAGAGCAGTCAACAAAGATTTATCAAGGCAAATTATGTCTGACCAAGCTAACTGTCTTTTCTGGTGAGGTGAGCAGCACTGGATGAAAGGAGAGAAATGGATCTCATTCACTTTGACATTAGCAAGGCTTTAAACACAGACCCAAAAGTGCTGTTGTAGAAGCTCTACTGGTAAAGTGTGATTTGGACAGGTGAACTATAAGGTGGGTAGAAGCTTTGCTGGCCTGTCAGATACAAAGGGCAAACTCAGCCAGCCCCTGATTACCACTAGCATTGCTCAGGGTCTGTGACTGGAATTTGATGTTATAGGATGTCTCTGCTGATGACCTGAACAATGGGACAGAGCAGACCCTTAGCCAATCCCTGGATGATGCTGGGTTGAAAGTCTGGTGACTTTCAGTTCACACATGGGCCATGTTTGTGGCCTTCAGGGTTTATCAAAAGCACAAGTGGTTTATGATATTTCTTGGGGTTGCAAGGCTGTGATTCATGCATGATGCTTTTGAACGCACTTAGGAATTTATAGTACTGTTGAAACTCTTCAACACCTGCTGCAATCTTCTGTTCTAAGCATTGATTTCCTCATGAAATGAGGAACTGGCAAAAAGATATGTGGTCTGAGTATGTCCACTCTTACATCCTGTTTATTCTGCTAGAACTATGATATGATGAAACTTACTCATATTGTTAAGTGTCTTGGTAGGCTGAGCTGTAGAGTGCAGCACTTTGCAGAATATAGGTTCCTCAGCCTAAAGAAAAAAAAAAAAAGTATTTTCAAACAAGTGGTTTACGTAAAAGTACATCAGTTTTATATCTCAGTCCCAGTGAGTTTCATTTTAGGAGCTTGATGCTCCTACGCTTTCTGGCACTGAGTAATACCTCACTGAATGAGTAATATGATTGTTCTGATTTCGCTTTCCTTAATAGCAAGATTATTTACTGCCCCAAACTAGACTTTGAAATATTTTTAAACCCAGGAGAAACAAGGTTAGAAACTTGGGACTGTAGTCAGAGTTTGGATGACCAGTATAAGGAATTAAAGTATAATAAAATGTAGGGCTGGAAATACATAGTTAATGTGCAAATTTTCTCCTCAAGAAATGTTAAAGCCAGCTCAAATACTTTCTTCATACCTTGTTTCATCTTGCGCTGGGTGGTTTAAGTCCAGGTTGTTCTGGAAGTCCTCACCTCTCTGAAAATGAGAGCACTTGGTCTCAGTTGTGTGTAGTTGCATGTATTGCTACTAACAGAGCCGGCTGGAGATGCCTGTGTATTTAGGAAGGTCAGATTTTCACGTGAATGCAAGAACTTTCTTATCCTATTGAAAACTGCCTCACGAATATGAGGTCATATCAGCACTGTTGAACACAAGCACCTCCATGTCCTGAAAATATCTTCTGTTCCTCACCTGTTCTATATTGGAGTGCACTGTCCTAGTGGGACCAAGAACTAGAAGTTATTGTAAACCAAGTTAGAGGGACTTTCCTTCTTCACTGGCACAAGTGTTCCACTCTTTGTTTACTGCATACACTTTCATATTTCCATGTATTTGTTTTAAGGATCATTGCTGTAACCTTTCTTCTTACGTCTTGTACTGACTTTGTCCCTTCTATGCTGATGCTACCAATAATGGATACAGCAAGAGCTTGTGCAGTTCTGTTCACCTTACCAAGACAAAAGTTTTGCCTTTGTAGTAGTGCTGACCTTGCTCTGCTGAAGACATGGTCAAAACTCATGATGCTGTCCCTTCATCACTGCTGGTGCTTATAATTTACTGCGAAATGCTGTGTTTTGGCGTTCTTTCATCTTTTCCTTAGTGCCAGGTATTGTCTTTGGTTGTGTTTTACAGTGCAAGTATAGCTTAATACACAAACATTGTGGCTTTGAGTTGTATCTGAGATGTCTATGATACTAATTTCACACATAGTCTCTTCTGCCTAAGTTAAATGAAAGCTTTCATAACTATGAATGCTTCAGAAACACTGTTAGAAATGAGACAACCCTTTAAAGTTTAGTGGCCTACATCCCTTAGACAGGAAAACTAGTTCAAGCTTCAGAACTTGTTCTCTTTATTTTCTTGAGAATTTCAGTTCTTGTGAGGCTTTTAACTTAGAATATTTTCTTAGTTTGCTTAACTCATGCTACCATCTGTTGTTCAGTAACGACTCGGAGCCAAGACGGCTGGTGGAGCCTGAGTTCTCTTAGATCAGCACTTGGCACCTTGAGCCTTTTCACAACCCAACAAGCAGTTCCAACAGCTGCATGCATGAATCACTTAAGTTATAGTACCCTGCAGCACCCTCTAAGAATGGGTTTTGACAATCTGGTCAGACACCACACAAGCAAAAGTGCTATGAACTGAGCTCCTTGGAAGGTGTGACATAAATTTAAGATCATTATTTTGATAGTTATTTTAATGTCATGTGCTCTAAAGTTTCATTACTGTTCCGAAAGCTTTGGGAATATCTAGATTGCACATAAGTTTTTACCATTAATTACCAAAAAAATTCAGTAGGCTGGGGTGTGTGTGTGTTTGTTGTAGCAAACTATCCTGACACATTCCCTATGGCATTTCATATTACTGAGAGTCAGTTCGCCACAGCAGTAGAACTGCCCTTCAAGTGCTTTTGACCCAGTCTATATTTAAACCCATCTCCAGCAGTATTTCATTTCAGCTGGTTAAGTCTGGTTTGCTTAGCTGTGGATATGTTCTTGATAATGCTGTACCTTTATTGAAAGATTTGCTATCATAGAGTAATTTAGGTTGGAAAAGAGCTTTAAGATCATGGAGTCCAACAGTTAACCCAGCACTGCCAAGTCCACCACTCGAACCATGTCCCTAAGCACCACATCTACATGTATTTTCAATACCTCCAGGGACAGGGACTCCACCACTTCTCTGAGCAACCTGTTCTAATGTTCGTGTACTGTTCTTCTGCACACTCTACAAAACATTTCATTCAGAGTTTTAGCAAGCTGCAATAGCACTGGATAGAGGATAGTGTGGCTTCATTGTTGGATTTTTAGCAGTTACCTGATTGATTGCACCAACACCAAGCCCAAAGGACTGGTGTAAATCAGCCTAGTGTCACTGGGCAAACTGAGCTACGCCGTTGAGAGTCTTATCCTGCATGTACATATATATATTATGCTTTACTGTTGTTATTACTTGTTTAATGATAACCATTGCTTTGGCTGAGTATTCAACACAAGGCCATTACAAAAGAATTTCTGGAGTCCATGTTTGTGTTTCACTTAGCTGCCTAAATAAGGGGAAGGGAGCAATATGGAGGTTATATTGTCTTCACTGTATTTGGAAGCTG
The DNA here is from genome assembly GCA_009867235.2 of Psittacus erithacus. Lineage (NCBI taxonomy): Eukaryota > Metazoa > Chordata > Aves > Psittaciformes > Psittacidae > Psittacus > Psittacus erithacus. The sequence continues at coordinate 22,360 of WYDI02039307.1, forward strand.
CATCTGCAGACTAGCTGGAGCCAAGCAGGGTAACTGTAGGATGGGATGGTATCATCCAGAAATAGGGTGTTGAAACTTCTTGGGCAGTTTCCACAGAGCTGCCTGGCAGGACATCCCCCCCAGTTCCTCTTTGAAAATCAGATGAGTGGGTACCCAGGGGATAATGAGGGATGGGTGCCAGGGGCGGAAAGCCTCGGTGGTTCAGGAGTAGGATGAGAAAGGATATGATTAAGTCTTATGTTCCAGGAGTTTAGCTAATTTTATTGAGTTAGACTGCAAGCGTTCTGCACCACTAGAAAAGTGGATTAAATAGGTCTTGGGATGTACAGGCTGAGGCAGTGAACTTGAGGATGCTAAAGGTTGATGTTAGTTCCCCACATTTTAAAGAGTTGTCTAAGAGTTTTGAGAAGACTTTGTAAATGTCTTCCATCAGCAATTTTCAGTCTTATCAGGGATTTAACTGTATTCTTATAGAGAACTCTGGCTAGGTTAATAATTCATGATGAAAAGATAAGCTAGAGAAAGGATAGAGAAACGGTCTGTTTTGCTTTCCCCAGGTTTTTTATGTTTATCAGCTGGTAAAACCACGCAAGTACAGGGATACCCTGGAATGGAAATAAATGCCAGATATATGGCAAGGGATGACCAGGTTTTTTTAAGCAACTGGCTCCCCTCAAACTGCCAAAGACGTAAGAGTGTGTGATGAAAAGTGCTAGGCAGTTATCTCTTCTTACCCTAGTGATTTCTGGTTGTGCATCTGCAGCAGGTTGATATTAAAAATATCAACAGGAATAGGAAATAACTTTAAATCTCATGCTCTTTCCTTTGGTTAGACCAGCATTTCATGCAAAAATACAGAAAACTTGAGAATGTATATAGACAGTGTAAAGTCATCCTATAGGTTTGGATCAGGTGAAAAAATTAAACTCACCTAGCTTTACTACATGAAGGAGCTTTAGTATCTGAGCTAACATCTTCATAGAGTACAGATAATCCATTCATCCCTGAAGTCACATATTCAGTTGTCTTTAGTGTTTTTTTTCTTCTAGGACAGCCACCACACCCAGGCCAGCAGCAGGCACAGTTCTGACCCGCACCGGAGGCTATAGCCAGGACTTTCTCCTGATTGCATGCTGCACCAAAGTGTTGATGGGAGAAGGAAGGATGGTATGGGCTTTAACTACCCTACCTCCTGTTGCTCATTACATCTGCATTTGTCTGAGACACCCAGGAAAGAGGGTCTTGCAGCTTCCCTGCACTGTTTCAAAGGGAGCTTCAATGTATATTGGTTCTTTGAAGTCTCCAAGGAGCATCCAGCATGAGGACACTGCCCAAGAGAAAATAATTATTTATAAAGGGATATTATGTCAGTTTATAACACACCCTGTAGAAGGGATTGCAGAAGACCAGAAACAGGCTAAGGTGGCATAAAAAAAGAATGAGAGAAGGCAGGGGAGAAGCAGATGAAGGAATCCATTGTTTCTTGGCTGCTGGGAAGAGACAGGGAAAGGAAGAGTGTAATAATGCAAAATAAAGAGAACTGGAATTCAGACAAAACTGACTGAAAAAAGGGAGAGAGGACAGAATAGAGCAGCCTGGTCTCTACAGGTAACACCCAGCAATCTGCATCCAACCTCCATGCAGCAGGGAAGTGAAAGCCCACCTCCATGTGCCAGCTTTTTTTTCTGTTCTCAGGAGAGATCTGCTCTGCAGAAGACAGACAGATGGCATTGCCATTGCCTGTGCTCCTGTGGGGGGTTTTTCCACATGGGGAGTTGGAAGCTTCTTTGTGTTGCTACAGCCTTCCTCTACAGCAGCCCTTGGGTGCTCGGGGCCTCCACCAGCCTGTGCAACCGTATCATATGCTCCTCAGACATGTGCACACATGCATCATGGGGCTGTGAAAATTCAGCTGAACCCGTTAGGAAAATAGGTGTATTTACATCTAGGGCTTTCTTCGTATTCCAAAAGTATCCTTGTTGACTTTTCCTTTCTTGTAACATGCACCTGCATTTTTTCGTTATTCAGAGATAAATAATAAAAACTGAGTTGCCAGCAGTGATCTGAAAAGCACACTGAAGTGACGGGCTTGGAGAGGAGAATCACAGACAACACTGCATCACACACATTGACTTCATTAGTCAGTCTCGGTGCTTTCCTATATTGTCAGGATACCTCTCCCTGCTCCAACATAGCACAGGTGTTTTTCAGCATTACCTGGAAAACCACTGGGCTACCCAGGAAGCATCACCCTTATCACAACTCAGTGAGCTGCTTACCAGAATTAGAAACAATCAATCCATTTTAAATAACAAGCAGCCACCTTTGATCTCCACTTCCTTAACAGCTGAGCAAATGAGCACAGAAAGTAAAACTTTGGAAAGGTAACACAATTTCAAGTTTTACGGTAAAGTAAAGGGATACCAAGTTTAATCCCTTTATCTTAGTTACACATTAAATTTATGACAACCTCACCTGTGTAAATAAGTACATTTTGTTCCGCTTGCTTATAGTTCCCTTCCTCTGCAATTTTGCAGTTGCACCAAGTGACCTTGTTCGCTCCACTTTGTTTTTGCAGTTTCATTTTATACTCATGACTGGACAGTCAGCAGGTATTCTTGTCCTGTTTTGTTTCACTTCCCCTAATAATATTGGAATAAGGAACAATTGCAGCTGAACATATTGTATGGAAAGCTTACTATATGCTGCAACCATCTTAAAAATAGTATCACTCCCATTGGAGCAATTTATCAAATATATTAGAAAAGTTCATTAGCTAAAGTCACTGAAATGCTGTATCATCTCCAGGCCTGTGTGTGTTAGAAAAGGTGTTGCAGTTCTCCAAAGTCAGAGCTGCACTTCACTGAATTAAAAAGCCAGTTTCATGGTAAGGAGCCTCTACAGCACAGACCTTGCCCACAGCCATGCTGAGGCTCTCGGCTGAAGCATGGCTGACATGTGGCGAACTGCTGGATTCAGTTCTATAAGGACACCAAAGTCAACCCAACGTTTTCAACAGTTGGCAAACTGGAAGCATATGCAAATCCTCAGGGTACAGATGTGCAGCTCCAGGTGCAAGCCACCTTAAGGGAGCTGGCAGCTCCAGCCTGCATGAGAAACAACTTCTGAGTGACTTGTCAGGTGAAAAGAACATTAAAGGAATCTATTTTGGGCATGACGCTGTGAAAAGCAAAAGCTGCAACCACCAAAACCAGGCAGAGATGAAAGTGCCTGACAGTGAGTGGTGCTGTTACTGCAGCCTTTCCGGAACAGCCAAAGGATCCTTTTAGAGGGCAAATTCTAATGCAAAGTAGACATCATCCTTCACCTGAAAGAGCAATTATCACTCAGGGTTTTCTGTCCTAGTTACACCAGGAGGAAACCTAAGGTATCCAGCCTGCCAGGACCCATGTCTCAAGCAATGCAAGGTCAAGTGTTGGTGTTCCTGCTGTAGAGGAATGCACTGACAACCTCCAGTCCAGTAAGTGACAATACACTAGATTACCACATACTTGTCATACCCTGAAGAAAATGACTTACAAAAATACTATGCAATAAAATATGTACAAATTCAACAAAGATACATACTTTGGTTACAACAGTTAAGTGTAGCAAACTTTAGATGACCGGGGCGAATGACAAAAGAAAATGAGAAAAAACCTCAGGATTTGTACTACTGCAAGCATCTCAAAGCAAGGCTGGTGCTGAGTCACATAGATTGTATGAAAGTAGTAGACAGGCTGTGTCAGTCTGGAAGTACAAATACGTACCAGAGATGACTGGGAAAATCCCCATGAAGAATGTCCTTCACTAAAGCTTGTGCTCTCAAGTCCAGGACCTAAACCATTAAGTAGACTCAGAGATGAGTTGAGGTTTGAAGGGTTTCTGGAGACTGTTTAGCCCAGCACTCCTGCTCCAAGCATGGTCAGCAAGACTTCCCCACAGGAGTCCAGGATGTTCCAATCACTCTACTTCAGTAGATGAAGGAAGAACAGTATTGGTGGGCTTGCTTTTTCCCCAAAAAATATAATGTTTACAGCATGTATTTTATGATCATTTTAATCCGATATCAATGATTTCCCAGGCACTGCTGAAGATCACAATCACTATTTTTTGTTCCAACAGAAGTTTTCTTAGTATTACACAACAGTTCTCTGGCTAACAGCATCAGTACTGTAAGAACACAATAGGGCAAGGAAATAGATATGGTAGAGTTTATGAATAACTAAAGATCTCATCATTTGGGGTAGGAATTGTAGCTCCTGTTTCTGTGAAGAACTTTCATTCTTTTATTCAAAACAATTATACCATCTTCTATAGGGTGAAAGTTTATGCATTATTTTCAAAACATACAGAATTTGAGAGACTTCCAGAATTTGGAGACACAGCAGCTGCCACCTGTGTTATTTTGAAAAACCCAAAAACCTGACAAAGATGCAAAATACAAGTAGTAATGGTGTATGACTGAAGACATGAAGAAACAGTGTGGAAAAAAATCATTAAAATGGAATCTTAGCACAGACGGGGATTACATTCAACCTGGGAAGAAGTTCATAAAGTCCATCTTTAGCGACACAAGTAGTGAGCAGTAACAGGCAAACAGATGAAGCCATGCTTCAGTGAAGGAGAAACTGAGAACCAGGAAATAAGCTTGCTGAAAAAACAGAAGGATGTAGTGTTTTCACATAAGAGTCCTTGAGCTGGTCCTCAAGAATGAACCCACCATGCTCACAACCCAGGACGGCAACCAGCAGTTACAAAAGTTAAAATTACTGAAAAGAAGGGAAAGAAGTGGCACACAGGGACTAGTGTGTAACAAAATGGTTTTGTTTAAAATGGTTTCAGATGGAGAGCGACTAGTCATCACCTGATTAGAATGCAACATATGTTCCGTTAGACAGCAACCAAACGTCTGTACACTCAGCTGCATCGGAGATAATAAGCTCCCATTTGCTATAGGCACTGTGTGTTCTTCTCATTTTACTTCTAGTAACAATTAACCTCCCTGTTATTAAAAAAATTGAGCTAACGTGGAAGACAAACACACTTATTTGCAACACTGAAGAAACAAGATCCTTTTGCATTTGCCCATTTCTTTGAATGCTTTTTCACCTCTGAAGCTTTTAGATACAGCAAAGTAAATCAAACCTTCCTCCTGAATTATCATTTCCCAAAGTTCTGAGGCAGAAACCCATGCAACTCCCACAGGCCCTTTACGTGTGTGGGCTTCTGTTCCGGAACTCATCTCCTTGGAGTTTGCATTCCCAATACCGGCTGTGACTTCCAGTTGGGATCACTATCCTAAATCCTGTTCCTGGAAATAAAAATCTGACTTAGCATATGCGCTCTAAAAAGCAAAGGGTATCTTCTCTAAGATTTAAAAAACTCCACAAACATGTAGGAGTATGAAGAATATAGTGCTCTCATACAGAGCATTTAAATGCACATAAGCAGTCAATGTAGCAGACAAAAAATTCACCCCACTCAAAGCAAAGATCATCTAAATCAAACAATCACAGAAAGATGTTGCCCTCAAACCTCTAGAAACTACTGTCATTTGTTTCTCAGAGGAAAACTGGGAGAGAATACAAACAGCAGCTGAGATTCTCAAGGCCTGCATGAGAACAGTATAGCAGCTGGAGAGCACATGGAGGTCACCTGCCTGAGGGGTGATGCCAGAGGATGAAATGAAGAAAGAATGGTTTATTTTATTGTGGGGGTGAGAGGTCACACCTTGTGCAGAGTTAGGAATGCTATAGTCCATGGCAGGGAGAACAGCCTGCCATATCCTAATGGGATTGTACTAGGCGTTTTAGTAACAGACAGAATGTGAAATGGAATTTGCAGAATTACCTGCGTTCTGCCAGTTTCTTTTAACCCCATACAGCACAAGCAGCAGTGTATGCCTGTTTCAACCAGTGCTCAGCTGATCTCATCTTCTGCCTGAAGTCAGAGACACACAGAGAACTCTTTGTACTTATTTGCTCTTGCAAAAGTGGCTTTTTTTTTTTTCCCCTATTTTTCTCTCAGTCCAAGTTTACAACCAAGTTCCTGGACTGCAACATACGTGTATTACCAGTGCTCTACACCCGGGCCGCACCATCTTTGCTGCAATGTTCAAATGCCAGAGCATGACATTTCTCAGTGCCAGAAGAAAGAATGAGGAAGTTTTGGCTCTACAGGTAGTTCGAAAGGCTTTGGGTTTTCAAATAAAGGAGCTGAAGAAGTGGCAGGATTTAAGCAGCCTCTGCATATAAGGTACAAAAAACACTCTGAAGTGAACAACACTCAGGTCACTGAGTTTTGGGATAACATTTCTGTGCCAAATCTAAATTTAAAGAACAAGTTTTATGGCTGCAGGTAGGAGCTGTAACCTGTAACACCAGTAATCATTCAATTATAGCCAACAGGCAGAGCCTTTTGAACAGTTATAGGCAAAATGGGGGAAAATATCCAGAAGACCTGAAGACCCTGCATTCAGGTGTGCCCTTACAGCTCTCTTGGTAACAATACTAAGATTCCCAGACTTTTTGACAGCTGCCTTTTTTTTTTTTTTGTGAAGTTCCATTTCATATATGGGAATTAAAACAAAAATCCATTAGCAACAACTGACAGAAAAACACTGTTCTGAGACACAATCAGTCTGAACAGAACAATCCGATCTATGTCTGTTCCCTCATGTGAAAGACCAGACTTTCCTGGAGCAGATTAATGGTAACCTTTGCTCACGAGTGTTGCCTATATTTGCATGCATGAAGTGTTAGTTCAGAACTTGTCAGGGCATGTAGATCTGAAGAAGAGCTCTTTGGACTTCGTCCCTTGGCTGGCTGGAAAGTCAGATGAAGGCTTGGAAGCAAATGAAGGAGTCCAGTTAGGAGGTCAGACCTGCAGACTGGGACAGGCTGTTCAGCATCATACAGAGACACAGATCCCTTCTTTCACCTTCCCTCCTTGCATAAATGTGCAGTAAATTGTACTGGGAATTACAGCATATTCCCTGAACCAAAAAAATGTTTTGGATGTTTAATGGCTTACTAGTGTTGCAACATCTGTGCTTAGTTTGAAGCACACTGCCGTTCTTGGGTGCTTTTTTATCCTTCTCTGTATTCTTGTTCGAAAAAGGACATTCCGGCTTTGTGTAACTACCTCCTAGAATCAATTCATTCTAGTCCCTAGAAAGGAAGCACATTATTATATATTGTACACTGGCCCAAATGACTGGAATAGAAATACCTTTGAAGATTAGGGCCTCAGTAACACAATCTCACTGGCATCAGGGGGCAGCAAAATGAGGCCTGTCCTCATTCACCTGAAGACAAAACTACTTCTTGTACATGCTGTATTTCTTTTAACAAACATTTTCCAAAATTATCTTTGCATAATGATCAGCACAGAGATGAAACAACTGAGGAGGGGCATAAAAGTCTAAATCCCTCAGTGATAGGCACATCAAACTCAAGAAACTGGAGCAGTTCTTGCATCTCTACAGATTCAGAAGGCTCTTACCGCAAGAAATAAGAACCTAACTTGTTAAAGCAATTTTTATTTAAGTATTTGGAGGGAAACTTTCATATCATGAGTAAAAATACTAGAGTTGAATGTTGTTAAAAAAAAAGAGTCAAGGTGATGGGGTCTCTGTGCAAACAGCAGTTTCTGATGGAAAGGAGAAGCGAGGGGTTTCATAACATACTCCCTTTCAGGTAAAAAAAAAATAAATGCTAGTTAACTGCAGTACATGTCATCATTTTTATACAGGCAAGAGAATGAGAAAGAAAAGGCAATTTAAGAGAACGCAACCTACAATGGAATAAACTCATGCGCAGCAGAGGCAGAGTAAGACTGCTTTTATGAAAATTACAAAGAAACATGATACAACAAAAATAGGGTGTGGGGAATTTTCCACTAAGATTAAAAATGAAAAACAAAACAAAGAAAAAGTCACTTTTTGAACACCATTATTATTCAAACACATATGAAGTTTCAACCTAGTTTTTTTCTTATACATGGGAAACACTGTTAAAGTGAATCTTCAAGAGTGAGAAGGCACCATGAACTGTCGGCTGATACCTTTAATGCACACTCAAGAAAGAAGAAATGATCTGGCATGATGCAAAAAAATCATTAAGTGTTTATATATATTCATATATCTTTTCATAAAAAAAAAATGCGGCAACAAGTCATTACTTCAGTGCCAAAATGTCCTTTTGCCTGGCTGACTCACTTGTTAAGATGATTTCTCACTGAGACCTGTGTGGCATTTTTATACAGTTGTGAAAGTGGGTGATTTTGCATTGTTGCATTTCATATTATATTGGTAAATCAAGTGTTTTCTAGGATCTGAGAAGCCAATCCTACAAAGTATTCCTAAACACTGTGCAAATGGAATAAACACACTGTCTAGAATGGAATACTCAGCTGTACTACGTGGCAATTCCACTGGATTCAGTTTGATATGTAATGTCTTGTAGCAGATGTTATAATAAAAATAACTTTTGCTTTTTGATTTACCTCACTGAGGCCATTAATGCTGTTCCTACAGTTGGTTTTCTGGAGTTAGATGACATTTTCACTGCTGTCCAAAATGAGTTTGAACCTTAACCCTCCAGAGTTTGTTCACTTTGTTGCTTATATTATTGCACTAGCTACTAAAGTCTTATATAAATCTAATTGTTCAGAGTGCAGATTCTATATTTAATGAACTGTATGAAATAAATAAAGTAAGGGGATTTTCTGGTCAGAGTTGCTGATATGTTGAATACCTTAATTATTTCTAAAGTAAACAGTTTTGGTGTATATTCTTAAAAACCTATAGTCATTCAGCATAAAAGCCTTGACGTAATACTTTAAGAATGGATTTGTTTTCCTTCTCAAAAAATGCATCAAAGAATTGTTTTAAATACAGAATCTGTGAGGCTTCCTACAAATTCATCTAAATCATAATACAAACACAGTTTGTAATTCAGATAATATAGAAAGTTCTCTAGTGTCCATTGAAGTACGGTCCCCAAAATGCAGTCTGTTTTGTTTCTGAATGGGAAAATATTGCAAAATATTAAGCGGTTCCACTGGCTGAATAGGAGAACTGAGGAAAATGAGGTCTTCTCTCGTTATCTACACAATCCATGCTGTCATCTGAAAAATGAAGAGGAGACAACATTTGCTACCTTCTCTATTTTAAGGAAACAAAGAGTAAGATAATGCATGGTAAAGGTATTTCCGAAAATTTCACTGTCTTTTTCTTTCATAACTTGAAAGGACAAAGAAACAGGAAGTCTAAACTCTCATCCCACTGAATAGGGGCATCAGAGAAGATCCTGATTGTTGTACATAAAGTTATTTGGATGTCCATTCAGAACTGCTAGGAGCTGCATTACTTAAATCCATACTCAGTGATCTGAATTTCCAGTAATTGCTACTTTAGAGCATGAAACATGCTCGGTTGCTATGAAAATAAAGTGTACTTTGATTCAATATGGAATATTGAATCCATATCCAATCGACCGCCTGCATAGACACAGTGCGTGTGTAGATGTACACGTGCAAAACTCGTGAAAAGAATTGTTTTTCAATGGGAATGTGCAGATTTGGAAAAGACAGCAGCACAAATAATGTCACTGTCTTCTAAAACAGGTTTTTCATTTCCCAAACTGAAAAGACACGTGAAAAGTTTCACATCAATTTACCAACTTCTTGGTCACATACACATATGGAAAACCAGCAAGTTTAACTAATGCTTTTTCACATGGTCTGAAGAATAACATTAAGGTGACATTACAGCATATGATTTCTGGTGGTCTGGAAAATGCAGTGGGAAACAGTTGGGAAAACTTTACCTTGGTCAGGAGGAGTGATTGTTATCATCTGTGCTGTAAATTCTTCATCAAAGTATCTCGTATCTGTTTCAGATGTAACTTGTGGCTTAAAGGGAGGTACAAGCTGTGAAAAGAATTAAAAAATACCATCCATTTACAGATTCTTGCAGTAGTTTGAAACAGGTAGAATTTGAGAAGAGTTTCAAGCTGCAGTGCCTTTTCCTACGTTCCTGAAACAGGTTTAAAAAAATACCAGTTCATAAAGAAGGAACCATACACAGTAAAAAAAAAAAGGTGTGCACTTTCTGCTTATGGGGCATTTGAGGCATTTTGTCTCTAGTATTTAGTTGCAGGAAGAAAAGCCTAGAACCCTAATGTTTAATCACCTAATAACATCCTTACAAATGTTTAATATTATATACTGGTTCCCCACCTAATTACATAGAAATTATCAACCACATCTAGTCATACTTATGCTCGAGAAGGATGAAAAGAGTAATAAAGATGTTCAGTGATACCAAATTGATCAGCTGGACTTGCGTGTCACCACAAAGGTTGTAACGGTCACAAAAAAAAATCTCTGCTACAGCATTACTGTGCCCATGCAGCTCTGACTGCAACTGTGCTGTACGTCTGACCAACCCAGGGGAACTGAAGACAGGGCAGTGACATTAAGCTTTTATACTCCTGGTCCCCAAAAGCAGCCTGATACCCACTCTGAACTTACTAAAACTGGAGTGCTTACAAAAAAACAAGCACACTTAGCAATGAATATCCTCCTCCAGTTACACCACAAGTCGCACTGTTTGGTTTTTATTCTTGACACTCGCTTGGGCAGGCAGGCTAGAAATCATCCATGTGTACCTAGGCAAGCTCTGGCAAGAGGAACTCCAGATGGAGTGGAGCTGCTTGACTGGGGCTGGAGGAGGAGCATGCCTGGAAAGCGGGTGGCGGAGCTGGCTGCATACAGATGCACAGAGTTGGAACACGTACAGTTTTGGAGGGCAGTGGAGCTGCTATTCAGACCTCGCTCACCTCCCTGCTGCACAGTGCGCTAGAAACAGAATGTAAACGCTGTTCTTTGCCCTCCCACAGAGGACATGTAAATAGCTCAGCACTGGGCTTAAGTTCGCCCACTGCTGGGGGTTATGCATGGCCATCTTTTAATACCACAGAGCCACACCAGGCAACAATTTAGAAGCATGATTGCGGAAGTATTCCAATCTGGAATTGGAGGGAAAGGTTTATCAAGGCAAATGGTAAATTGCTCCAGCTGGAAGTAAGCAGTGACCCCCAGGCTTGCACTTCTGCTCCTACAGAAACAGTAACGACCCTGACAGAAATCACTACCTGGAAAACACCAACAAAGCTTGAATGTACAAAACACTTCTTTCCCATCCCAACCTTTCCTCCTGCTTTGATGTGAAGAATCATTTGCTTGGCAAGTTGGTAAATAAGAAAAGCACTAGCTTCAAGCTCCCTGTCACCAGGATCATCTTTCTGGTTGGTTTCGAGAGCACCTAACAGAGCGTTGTCCTGTCTTACACACAACAATGCGATGGAACTCCTTAATTTTCCATATAAAAACTTTAAGAAATGTAATCTACACATACGATAGTATTTCGAAATATGAAACAACATTTGCTGTTTGAAATCAATCTTTAAGGTATATAAACATTCTGTTTATTATTAAGAAAACACAATTATAGTGTACAGGTTTTGTTTTTTTTTCAATTACTAATGATCCCGTGCCCAAGAATGGCTTAAAGGAGGCTGGCAAATGTTCCTGTCAAAAAGCCACAAGTATTCTGAAGTTGTCTTAACGCCCTGATTTTAAAATGGAAAAGGAAAGAGGATATCCCAAAATCACTAGTTACTCTAAGCCTTACAGTCCTCCTGAAGCTATTGGAGAGGGAATGCTTTATATTATAATGGTAATAACATTATTCTCAATCAAGTCACACAAACATATTATATGTAAAAACCCTGTTAAAGATAAGCATTCCTTATTTCACATTTGAACTCTGTTCTCTTTCTCCTTACAGCTGTTTTTCTGCCTGCTCCTTGAAGCCAGCCCTGGTTTGTTTTTGACTAGTTGTGTATGCATGTGTGTGTGAAGTTCTGTCTGTCCTTTTAAGCTAATGGTGGTTCTGGCACTCACAATGCTCCCGCTTGCTCTGGCTTGCTGTGCACAGCACAGAGTGATTTAGACATGGGCACTGCAGCACACACCTGAACTACACACATCAGAATGACTTGGAGCAGCAATCCTAAGTCAGAACATGTGTAATGGCCTAGACTGCCTGTATCATTTTCCTTTTATTTCAGTATCTGTTAAAAGCAATTTGAGACAGATTATGATGCACCCACAAGACAATTTTTGTTACCCCTAGCTGTCAAATTCAGAACATTAAGCTAGAAACAGAGCGGAAGCCGCAGAAAGCTCTAATGCTGGCTTTACCAAGCAAAGATGTTGCTTTACTGAAAAGCTGTCACTGCAATAGCTCTGCAGTTCAACTAGTGGAGAGGTGCCACCTGTAGCCTCCCACTGCTGCAGACCAGCATGATGCCCACAGGCTTATGTTAGTTTAAGAGACAAAAAAAGCCAGAAAAAGAGACGTGTGATTAAAGTCTCATTGCGTAAGTTTCGCTTGTGGGTGGGCAAAATACTGTAAATTAAAATGCACCTTTCTCTGCACCAGAGACAAGTAACCCTCTTCCAGGGGAGTCTAATGAATATTTTAAATTCTTGGGACAACCCCAGTTATTCAAAACTCCTTATAATTCAAAGCAAAGTTATGTTTCCAAAAAGCTTAATTACAAAGTAAGCATTCTCCCCATTACCCCAAGCCTACATTCATAAATGTATTCACCATTATTTGGAGATAGTGTGTAATCAAGCTTAGCACACAAACACCTCTAGGCAGCTAACAAAATTCAGCCTTTATCCATGAGACTGCATTTCAGGTAAATGCTGTAAGATCCTCTTTGGACCACACAGAACATAGGCAGCAATTACTCACAGGCTTTTTGGAATCTCTTCATTTGCACAGCATGCCTATTTCAGACGTACATGATAATGGGATAGGAGCAAACCCAGAATCTGGCCTCCTTGGATATGCCAAGGTCAGAAATAGTCTCAAGCACACTGCTTTCTCCAAAAATATACAACATTTGGAGTTTCCTGGTAGTTTCCACAACAACTTGAGTCAGTGCTACTGCAGGACAATGTATGAAGGCTTTCTCAGTTCTATGACTAAATAAATTGCTTCCAGCCTGTGTGATTTCCCCTTCATTCAGGTAACCAGCACTACCATCAAAGAGCAAATAACTTCACTTAATACATTTGAGCCATTATCAACTTTTTACCTTAAACTGCAAAAAAAAAAAAAAAAAAGAAAAAAAAGCAAATCCTCAAGTATTCAGCTGGGTGAAAATGGAAATACCTTCCTGTTTAGAAAAGTAACTTGGATTTACTTTTTTAGGTTGCATTGAATAAAGTCCTTGCAAATCCCTCCTGCCCTCATGACTGCACGCAGCTCTCTCTCAAGGAGTGCTTTGAAAGGACAGAGGTCTAAACTCCATCTACGCTTTCAAGGCACAAAAACTTATTTTATGATTTTTCAGTTCCTTTTAGTCACACAAACCTGAGAGGAAGTGAAAGCAGAGAAAGAAACAGAGCACTCTTTGTAATTGCATACAGGCGCTGGACAGTTCTCCCACTACGGTACAGGAACCAGCAGTGTTACACTTTATTTTCTTAAGAATACAAACACTGCTAATAGATCACTGTATTAGTAATCCAAAGAATTAAAACTCTGTTTCTGTTAAGTTTTTTACCTGCTTTAACCAACTGGAGGGAGAACCAAACTGTATTTAGAGATCAAATGTGATCTGGTATCACAAAGGGCTGCAGGAGGAAGGAATGAAATCAGGAAAGGCTGGGATTGAGTGAGGTCATGTGGCACCAGTAGATGGGAGCCTTGAATCACCAGACCCACGTTATACAGTTCACTGCATTTCACATAAACGTTATGGAAAATATGGCTGATGAGAATCAAATTTGAGAGGACAATAGTTGGAGCGAGTCCAGAGGAGGGCCATGAAGATGACTAGAGGGCTGGAGAACCTCTCCTATGGAGACAGGCTGAGAGAGCTGGGGTTGTTGGCCCCCCCCTAAGAAAGCTGGAGAGGGGCTTTTTACGAAAGCATGCAGGGATAGGTCAAGGGGGAACAGCTTTAAACTGAAAGAAGGTAGATGTAGATTCACATATTGGGAAGAGGTTCTGTATTGTGAGGGTGCTGAGACATTGGAACAGGTTGCCCAGAGAAGCTGTGGCTGTTCCATTCCTGGAAGCGTTCAAGGCCAGGCTGGACAGGGCTTTGAGCAACCTGGTATAACGTGAGGTGACCCTGCTCATGGCGGGGTTGTTGGAAAAAAAATTACCCCTGGATTTATGTAAGAGCCTTCACTGCTCTGCACTTGCCTATTCAGTCTAGGTTTATCACTGACGACTGGAAAAATGCAAAGGAGAACAAACAGCCCATCTCTCACTACTGCTTCTAAGAAGTTTTCCTTCAGGTTCTTAGGAACCAACAATTAACTCCTGGGCTCAAAAGGGACACATCAGTTGATGGCAAGGAATGACAACAAGAATTCACAGGAAAAGCCAGTTTAAAAGCTTATATACTGCCTAAGTTTGTAAGCAATTTTAATTGGAAGCAATTCTTCAGTCACAGAAATCAGGATCTCACTGAGATACACCTCTCACTGTGGAAAAGCAGCTTTGGTTCAAAAGCAACCCAACTACAGTATTTTAAGAAACATGAAACAATTTTGCCTTCCTAAAAACAACTGCAAACCTCTTCCATGGAGGGCTTGTGTGTATCTTAAGAGAGGACAACAAGATGTGAAACATTCAGTGTATCCGCAGCTACAATTCACTGTGGGAGAGCAGTGGTACCTTTTTCTCGTATACATCTTGCCAAACAATGCCAGCAAAGAATTTGTGCTGCATTATCTCCTTGGCATCATCCGGACCGCCACCTAACCTGTTTGGGGCAAAATAAGTAATTAGATGTTTGAATACAGTTATTTTTCCTCATACAATTTTTACTGAACAGTAGGCAAAGAAATTCTGAGTTTATAGAATAGATTTGTGAGCCTCTGCTTCATATTCATGTGCAAGGGCTGCAGGAGAGTCTATTTTAGGCTTCGATGCAGTTCCACTCAAAGATCTGAAAACATGCTAACACACAGAATAAAGGTCTCTCCTAAACAAAGGGAAAAAAAAATATAAAATCACAATTCCAAAGACCTGCCCTTCAGGAATGATGCTGTCCTAGGGAGCACAGCAGATCCTGCAAATGAAAGGTCTGAGCCACACACTCTTCTCTCTAAATTAACAAGTGACAACCTCTCACAATTTTCTAGAGCAGAGTGATGCCAGCAGTAAAACTGAATTTGATTTTGAAGTGTAAGAGAGGCAAAGATTTTTAAGACAAACTGATTTATGCAACCTGATTTAAATTTCCATTAAACAGTTGACAACTGCAGTGATAATATCATGTTGTATGCAAATCTTTCCTCCTCCCTGGCTTCACGAAAGCACAAAGGGTGTTTTATTGACTTAAGGTTTATCAAGATAAAGCACTTTCATTCCAAAATAAAACTGTCCACACAGCTTATAAATGCAATCAGTTTAGTTGCAGTCTTGAGCTAACAGATACTTAAATTTTGCTGTGGAGGTTAAAATGTTCTCTAGAAGATTGAACCACATCTGCAAGCAAAGGCATGCACTGATACAACAACACACATACTAAATAATCAGCAGGAGACTTACTTCAGGTAACAAGGTTAAGCAGATGCTCAGGATTTTAAGTACAAGAGGTACCACCATGCTCATCCAGACTGACCTCTACTATCTGCCTGTTCCCTGCTTCTTGGTGCCACTGGCAAACTGAGATATTATCCCTATTTTAAGAGCTTGGAACAATGGCTTTCTGTGACCAAGGCGAGAGCTATACTGCTACAGAAAGAGGGCCAAGGACAGTTCTTCGAAGCTGAAGCCAAGCTGCCTGGTCAGATCTCATCCATGCTGCACAACAGCTGGCCCTGACTCTCCTCCAGGCCACATGTGGTAACCCTGCTGCCCTAATACGTAATTATTTGAGAACAGAGGGGAGGGGTTTGATTCAAAATATCAAAGATAATGTGATGGCTGTGCTAAAGCCCATTGAAGTGGTATTTTTACAGCCTGAGACTGCACTGCGTGCTCTGGGATGTAGCTTGAAGGCACAATCCTACTGAGAAAATGTTGGACAATGATTTAGTGCAGAGGAGTCAAATTCAGTGACACCTCATCCAAACTGCTGCCTGGGAATGGATGCTGGTGCATGCAACCCTCTCAGCTGTACCCAAGCACCATCTTCAGAGAATGCAAGCTGACAGAGGCCACAGCTATACCAGAGAGACCAAGCAGCAGAGGTGCCTGGCAGTTCAGAACCCATGCTTGCACAGCAACTTAAGGGGTCTGCTTCTTCACGTTCCTTCATGAAATGTGCAGCAGTACAGGGAACGTGTCCCCCAGTCTTACAGTAGCAAGGTGTTGGGTGATGCTGTCCTTCCCCAGGTAAGCTCTAAGACCCAGCCTAAGTTGACCTTAGAGCCCCACAGGCCAAACACCAAGGCAGACGATGGCTCTCCCATCTGCCTGGCAGCACATTATACAGCTGCAGAGCAGCCTGGAACAGAAACAAACTCCAGGGCAGCCTGGGAACAGAGACAAACTCTGAGTAATCATCTCTCAGGTGGTTCCACACAGACCTAGAGGCTTTGCCAAATCTTTACCAGGCTCCCTGTTGCTTCCCCAGGGCCGATGATGATGGCCAGTGAAGAAGAGGAAGGAGTCGATCCTCTTTATCCACAGATATCAACACACTGCCTTTCTGCACGAAAATTCAGGAGTGACTGCAAGCTAAGAAGAACCTGAATCGTGTTTTGCAGAAGCATCCAGGAAGGCTGTCTGGCTGCAGCCATGTATGAGTGTTTTGGAGAATATGTTAGCTAATATGAGCCCTCGTTCCATGAAGGGCAAACACATATTCAGAAAAATGCCAAGAAAAACTCCAGATGTTTTACTTACCTTTTAAAAACCTATACTATTAAACAAATCCATTCAAAATGAGCGGCAAAATGATAGAAACCTCATATTTTGGGTATGGACTTATTCCAACATACACTCTTTCCTTTCAGAATTATGAAAGGATCCTCTCAAAGAGAACAAAATTAAATCAGCACCTAACACAAAAATCGCAGTTAAGCACCACTGAGAGCTGAAAGAGCAGCAGCTCTGCCTTCCTAAGGACACGCTGAAAAAAAAATACATCAGGAATAAAAGTTCTTGAAAAGATTTTTGTACAATCAGGTTAAATTCTGTGCATTTAAGTCTACAGACAGAACCAAAAATAGTATAAATAGGACTTCACAAACTAACGGCAATCATCTATGAATCCACAGAGAGATCATGTGCAAATATCTTTAAAAAATTAGGTACTGCATTTTTGTATGTATATTAAAAGATAAATATAGCATATAAACACACATTCAGCAGTAGAAGTATTGCTGTCACAGGCCAGAAGATTGCAGTTAGTGGATGACAGGAAAAATACTGTTTCTCTGCTTCTCCATGTAAAAGTAAACAGTGCTCAGCACCCAAGTTCATTCCCAGCTTTTTAAGAAGAAACCTACCAGCTCCTAGTTTTACAGTTAAAAAGCTTCTACAGCAAGGACGGCCAGGCCCCAGTGGAGGAGAGTGGGCAGCACCACCTTCTCTCTGCCCTGCCAAATAATCCCATTCATAAGGTTGTGCTTCACCATATTAGGAGCCACAATGCAGACACTGACCATGGGCCAAATCTGAAGAGACTGTCACACTTCCAGGTGACAGATTTCTGTTGTTTACAGATTCACACATGCACTGTCCTCATCTGAGAGGTTTGCTCAAGCCATCTACCCTACTCACAGCAGAGCACCACAAGCAGACATACACTGTAACTACAAATCGCCTCCTTCCACAACTTAAAAAGACAAGGAGTTCAGTTTTCATACAGGTAAAGGCTTGACTGACCCTGATACTCCTGAGCATCTGCAGCCAAAAGGGTGAGAAAAGTTATAGGATACACTGGTTTTTGTGTGAAAAAATGTTGACTGCCTCCTTCCATTTGATAACATGCCACAAAGCAACAAAGGAGAATTTTAGGTCACGTGAACAGGAAATATTTACAGAATAGATTTTTTCCTTCTTAGGGAAATTAGGGCTCACATTACAAGATTAATAAACTTCTATCAATCCCTAAAGAAACTTCAAAATTCCTTTTCTCTTACAAAATGGATTTTATATGACCAAATTTAGGAAACAGCCATGATTAAAGCAGAATGCAGTTCACTGTTCTTCACATTTTTCCCATACACCTGTGAGCTTGAGGCTGAACTGGCACTACTGAAGGCAGATGCTAAGACTGCTTCTATATATCCAGTTCAGTTACAATAGGTAATTAATTCACTGATGCAGGTCACAGTTTCCTAGCTCCTTGACATTTAAATTATAATATCCTCATCACTGAACTGCATTATATCAACCTTTTGTTGTTGTTGGGGGTTTTTTTTTGAGGATTTTACAGGAAAGGACATCTCCCATTTTCATTTTTTTCTTGGTTTTCGCCGTTTCCTTTGTCCCACTCTGAAGTTCATCAGCAGTTACTAAATGCTGCCAATTCTGCCACAGACAACATTACGATGACATCAGCTTCTGTCCACCACTGGGCTTTGTGGAAAAGAGGATTTCTGCTGAATTACACAGTGGCTCCCCAAAGCATCATTAGCGGGCTAATGTCAACAAGACTATCACATGTTATTTAACTTTTCACTCAATGGATTTTTGTAGCTATCTGGCTTGGGCTTTTTTAATATGGCTCCATGAACTCCCTATGAGTCAACTACCAAGTATGCCAGGCATCCACCTGTTGTGTTTTAAGCCCAGCTGGTAACTCAGAACCATGCAGCCGCTCGCTCACTCTGCACCTTCTTCTCGCCCCCCGCCCCCCCCCCCCCCCCCGCGGCCCCCGCCGCACCCACCCCCGGCCGCAGACAAAACTCCG
>WYDI02039308.1:0-30292 GCA_009867235.2 Psittacus erithacus
ATCATTGTTCAGGAACTAGGTAAGTTATTTTATTTTGGATATTCTTAAAGTCTTTTCCAAACAGTATAAATGCAAATTCTCTGGACAAAGAGCATCATGAGTACAGTATGTTGACAAAATATTTAGCAATGGTGGTTCACTTAAGGAAAACCAAGATGTTATCCCCAAGAAGAATGCATTAGTAGCCCAAATACACATGTAGTTTAGCTAGTGGTTTTCATATATGTTTTTAGCTTTTCATATGAAGAATATTGTGTGCAAAAATTTCTAATGATACCCAGCAACCAGCCTCTTATTCTTGCCATTTGCTTTTAAGTGTCTGGTATTTAAAATAATGGGGTTTTAAATAACGCATACAGATATTTTTCAAATGCATGAGTCATATCACAAATGTTTAATTGGTTTGTCTTTTTAATTGTGGCTGTTACATGAATTACATTTGACTCCTTATCTGCCCTAGTCTTCACAACAATATCAAAGGCAAGGAATTATTTTTGTGTGCTGACAGAAATTCTGTTATTTTATTAATGATGAAGTCCTCCAGTATACCAATAAAATACCTCTATGAAGTTATTATGAGATGTTACAGGGATGTAATCTCGTGAATAATTAAACTAGATTGAGTAAAGAACTAGGAAAATACAGAAAAGGGAGGATAATTTCATACTGAAATAGATTGCTTAGCAATGTATACACTTCTTTGGTAAGTTTATGCATTTTCTGTCACCTGAGTGTGAATTCTTTTTAACTGTATTCTGTCATTCCATAACAGCAGTTTTATTTTAAGTTAGTAAATACTCATTTCTCCCTGCTGTTATCCTTTCATGCTTTTTAAGACATAATTCTGATCTGAAAAGTGACTTAGTAAGAAAAGAGAGGGCATTAATTTGGACCTCCCCATTATTTTGCATATTAGCACCTTTCCACAGCAAATGAGATGAAGTTACCCATGGAGAA
The DNA here is from genome assembly GCA_009867235.2 of Psittacus erithacus. NCBI lineage: Eukaryota > Metazoa > Chordata > Aves > Psittaciformes > Psittacidae > Psittacus > Psittacus erithacus. The sequence continues at coordinate 958 of WYDI02039308.1, forward strand.
ATGTTTTATATGTGTCATTCACATGTAAAATGTGATGTTAATTCACAAAATGTGATAAAAAATTCACACATGTCATCTCTTCATTCACCTTAGCTAGATGATTCCTCTCAACTCAGACAATAACAAACATCAAGATGTTCTGCATTACAGACTCTTCCCTCAGTTGTGTTTGCCTCAAAAGGAGGAAGTAGTTACATTGTCTGGGTATAAGACTCAGACCATTTATGTGATTTTGCCCAAGGGGGTATAGAATTTGGCTTCTTAAAAGTTAATTGGAAGAAAACACAGAAATGTTAGCACTTGTTCCTTTAATATGCTTGTAATTATGTTTGTATTTCTAATAAAGACGAGCCATTCTTTAAATGTTGAATAGAGCTGTTCTTTGAGAGAAATGGAAGTAGCTTCCTTGGTAGGAAATACAAATAAAAACTTTAAGAGGGAGCTGCTTCAAAACTGTGAATGTGAGTATTCATCTGACAGCTTAAAAATATGCTAGCCACACTGCAGAAAAATAGCTTGTTTTAAGGCTTAATGCTTGGGTCCTTGAGGATATAATAGCTAAATCAGAAATGCAAAACATCAGAGAGAAGGATTTACCTAATAAATAAAAATAGTTATATCTTCTCCAAAGTCTCCACAGAGGTCTCCAACAGAACAGAAGGGAAAGACAAGTTTATCAGTAGTCCCTCTGAAAAAAATATTAGCATTGTTTCTCACTGGTTTTGGAAGGGTTTGAATTGCACACCGTCAAATGTGGTTTTATAGGAACTGCTTATTGGCGATAGCAGTAATGCAGCCAGCTGCTAGGAAGCCTGCCCTTAAAACATACTGATTCCTTTTTCTACTCCTATTAATGCATTAGAGCCAAAACTGTGACTTACACAGACTGACAGTGTGAAGTGAACAATATATCCTGAAACCTAATATATTGATAACACATTCATTTTACATATTATTTATTGAGAATTTGTAGCACTTCTGGACGATGTTGCATACATACTGATCATTCTACTTTATTTGTTTTTTCAACAGGGAGAAAAGGAATCTGCCATTTACTCCTATTCTGGCATCTGTTAATCGCCTTGTTTGTTACCACCTAGGAACAGTAGCAAAGGGGTCTTTCATTATCACGCTAGTGAAGATACCACGAATGATCCTTATGTATATTCATACACAACTCAAAGGAAAAGTAAGAGAAATAGATTACATTTTCTTATGGAAACTCAAGGCCTGATGTTTTTTGCACATTTTTTTAGTCTATGTGGGAGGATGGAAGCCTTCTTTCAGTATAGATTAAATACAAGTAGGAAATTTTTCACTGTGAGTGTGGTGAGGCAGTGGAACAGGCTGCCCAGAGAAGTGTGGCTGCCCCACCCCTGGTGGTGTTCAAGGATAGGTTGGACAGGTCTTGGAGCAACCTGGCCCATGGCAGATGGGTTAGAACTAGATGAGCTTTTAAGGTTCCTTCCAACCCAAACCATTCTATGACTCTGTGAATATCTGGTCTTTAAAGGACGGAGGAACTGAGAGGGACTGCTTAAATTGCCAACCTGTCAGTTACTGAAACGCAAAGGATTATTGTTTGCTTAAGATCTGTTGGTTTTCTTCTTTGTCTTTGTTTTCCCATATTCCGTGCTTCCTAGGAAAATGCTTGTGCTCGCTGTATGCTTAAAGCCTGTATCTGCTGCCTTTGGTGTCTAGAAAAGTGCCTGACCTACTTAAATCAGGTAAGCTTTTTAATATTGAAAGTTTATCTAAGGGCTGCTAATACACAGATATATTCCCAGAATGCTGTCTTGAGGCTAAAACATAATGTACCTTACTATGGAACTGAACTTGATTTATGGTAGCTCAGTCTTGTCTCCATTACTGAAAGTACACTTCAAATCACTCCATTAGTCTTTGTTTACATTGCAAAGGTGAAAAATAGGCAGTATTCATCTTTGTGAATACGTTACCTCAACCTTGTAACAATTTGTTTAGTGGCTGGAGATGCTCCCCCTTATGTCAGCCCTGTCAAACTACATAAGAGTTTCAAAATACGTTTGCTGTCAAAGGGAGGGAAGCTTTTCTAGGTGTAATATTTTAAGGCTCACAGAAATTAAAACCTGTATGTAACATCAAATTCTCATTATAATTTACAAAGTGGAAAGAGTCGCAAGTTGCAACACACTGGCTGGTCATACTCCTTTGTAAAAGAGGTTTTACTGGCCTGTGGTTCTACCTCTGTGAAGTATATCTAAAAATATCCCTAATATCTTTTCCCACTGTTCACTTTTTTACTTGTGGAAATATAAAAAATAAAACCAGAAGAAAGTATTTAAAAAACCCTGGTGTAATCCTTGAAAATTGTCCTGGCTAACCTTGAATGCAGTCGAGTGAAGTATCTAGAAATTATCTTGGTGGACATGTATGACTCCCAAACTCTTGTATTTCCAGAATATTTTTCTAACTACTCCATTACTGTAGTTAAGCCACTGCCCACCTCCTCCTGCAGAGAAACTGCAAATTCTATTTAATTAGTTTTTTGGAATAAACTTGTTAATGCATAAGTGATGAGCAAGGGAGGAGAATAGTAGTCCTCTACCTTGTATAGTCTTCTGTCAGCTGGTACATACTGTTGGGTTCAACAACTCTCAAGAGAATCTTTGTTCATTAACCTCATATAACTTATGTCACTTATTCAGAAGCTGTATCTTCCCCCTCCACCCTCCCATCTGATATATCTGATCATTCCATGAGTCAATCTTCAATCTTCTTTTCCCAGAATGCATATACAGCCACAGCTATAAACAGCACCAACTTCTGCACCTCAGCAAAAGATGCCTTTGTTATTCTAGTGGAAAATGCTTTACGAGTGGCTGCCATAAACACAGTTGGGGATTTTATGCTGTTTCTAGGAAAGGTATGTATGTCTGCTGTATACAGTTGTTACAGACCTAAATATTAGCAAGCTTTCCTTAGCAGCGGCTTCCACGTCAAATACAACATGCATTAAAATTCCTGTTTCTTGGCATGCGCTCTACTCGGAGAATTAAGAGGAGACTAGAATAATTGCTCTGGTCAGTCACATTTTTGGGTCTCCAGCTGTTGGAGATATACTTCATATAACTGAATCCAGTGAATTATTCCTATCCTTTGAATGATGTGTCGTCATTTACTAAAAAAAAATTAATACCTATCCACTTAAATGCATAAGCATTCGGACACTGGTTGGGCTCAGCTGTCTTCCTTATTCTGTTCCTCTACTTTTTTAAAGTCAAGAGTACAGTAGTCTGATCTTTTAATCTAGTAATTAAGCCAAGAAGATGTGAGAAGCAATAAACACATAATGAAGGCATAGGTGCCTGGGAGGTAATGAAATTACATAACATGGTTTTACAGAGGTCTGAAAGGCGTTAGAAAACATCTCCCTGAAAAGATGTCTTTCAAATTATTAGAGAAATGTACAGGTGACAGAAATGTTAAAATGAACGGTGCAGCATATAAAAATTAGTGTCAGCTAAAACAGTGCTAGGCTGACAGCTTGCCTTCTCTATCATGTTCCTTCTCTACCAGTTCAATTAGTTCTGTGGAGACTGTTACATGAAGTGCCTCATGTGAGTCCTGGTCTACTTTCCCTTGTATGCAGATGAGACAGAAAAAATCAAGCTTGGAAGTTGTTTCCATCAACAAAATGAAAACCATACCATCCTCCTCAGTCCTCCTTCCTTCCTCTGTTCTCACAAAAAAAAACCCTACAGTTGCACATTAGCTGATTTGTAGCATCAGATTCTGGTGGTTTTATCATTGACTTTATAAAGTTATTTTCTACAGGAATATTCTATAAGACTAGAGCTATGACAGCAGTATAAAATGTAATTTGCTCTGAAAAATACCTTTTGTGTTGAAGGATGTATTTGAAACTTATGCTGTGCACATGCTGGACCAATGGATAAAACGTAATTTACATTCAGGGATGTGGAGAATCAAGGAGGTAAAGATGTCACTGCTATTGACATCTGCAACCTCTAGCCCTTTGCAAGGCAATAAGCACACAGGTTAAAAAAAACCCCAAAAGGTATCAGACCAAACTAAAAATATCAAAAGTCTTCTACCATTAGGTTTGTCTACTGTTTTCCTTTTCAGGTCCTGATTGTCTGCAGTACAGGTTTGGCTGGGATCATGTTGCTGAATTACCAACGAGATTACACCATCTGGGTGCTGCCACTCATCATTGTCTGCCTCTTTGCATTCCTGGTTGCTCACTGCTTCCTTTCCATTTATGAAATGGTTGTTGATGTCCTTTTCTTATGTTTTGCCATCGATACAAAATACAATGATGGGAGCCCTGGGAGGGAATTCTACATGGATAAAGTTCTTATGGTAAGTGTTGCCTTGTTCTCTAAACCTACAGATATGGTTCCATAAAATAGGTATTTTGACAGGGAAGTGAACTCACTAGCTGGCTTTAATATGTTTTGTTTCATTTTTTGGGTTTTTTTTTTTAATCTGATTACATTGCTGTCTTGTTCATGGCTTGATCAGCAAGCAGGGTGATAATAAGTAATTAATAATAAGTAAGTAATAATGCTTCCTTCCCTTGGCATCGCTGGTATTGGCTTCTATTTGCTGGCTGCTAGATGAGTAGTTATCTTACAGAATCTCACTCTTGGATATCATTTCTTGTTAAATGATACAGTGCAGAATGGAAAGAAGCAAAACAAGGGGTAAAGGCTTGGGTTTTATGCTTTCCTAAGAAGGACCTCTCTTGGGATGTGAAAGAGAAAAAAAGTATCACAGAATTCTACCCCACACATCAATAGTGACCACACTGGAGTTTTTCTTCTTCAGATAGACAGCAATTAGAATCTGACTGTCTGTCACGCACAGAAACAACAGGTTTTATGTTCTGTCCTGGAGCCTAGTTGCTACATCAAGGCCTTTTGCACAATTCAGTTCCGATTTGTTTGTTCTATCCTAGTCTCTGTTCACTCTAGCTAGAGACCAAGATGTAAAAATCCTAGCTCTCAAGCCTTTCCCTTTGTTGTTGAGTAGGTAATTTTCCTACCTATATTTTGTGTCAACTGTAGAATAGGCCACTGTAAAATGTGCACTCGTGTTGGCCAGAGGAAGATTCTCTTGAATTCTAGGTATAATTTCTTTTTCTGATTACTTGTTAGAAAACCATGCCAAGAATTTAATATTAAATTTTTGGTAAAACACTACAGAATCTAGTGTATATAGTAGCTAGTAAGTTGCTTTTTAGCACAGAATAAGAGTAAAATGCAGCATGCTGTCCTGGAAGATAACACAGATAACTTATAAAAGCATTGTGGGTTTCTTTAGTCAGCAGTTGATATCACAAGACACCAGTGGCTAATGTTTGCTGAAATTTGCTACAGAATGCTTGCCTTTAAGAGAAAAAAGAAAATGACTTAAAATTGAATTATAATCGTTGCTAATCTTCATGAATAGGTGATTTTGATCCAGTGAAAAATTTGTTTGAATTGAGGGAAGTTGGGGAAATCAACAAGACTTTGCAAGTAATTGTTTCCAAGTGCCTCTGCTTAATGGGGTTCTAACATTACACACAGTTAACAGGATGGGATGTAGTAATTGGGATCTTTGGGTTTTTCTGTTGGATTTTTTTTTTTTTTTGAGGGGATTTTTTTTTTTCTGTTGTGGGTTTGGGATTTTATTTTTTTTCTTTTGGTGTGGGACAGCCACCCTTTACCTTCCTGCCCCATAAAGAAGAGCACTGCTACTTCTGAACCCATGACAGTGTGGTAAATGTGAAAGTTCTGTCAGCACACAAGGCATATACCTCTCTGGCTTCGAATTAAATGAGGGAGACCTTTGTGGTTATTTGGCAGGCTTTTTTCATATTTTGTGGACTATGTCTGAACAAGAGAAATGGGAGGAACAAGTTGTGTTGCCATTTTGAGCAGTTGCATCTTAAAGTTTTGTCTTGATATTTGATGTTTGGAATCTGCTTTAAGAAAGCTCTTTTCACTTTGTTACTGTGTTTCAGGAGTTTGTGGAGAATAGTAGGAAATCTATGAAAGAAGCTGGTCGGGGAGGTGGAGCTGAGGGCAGAGAGCTAAAACCAATGGTAGGTGCAGATGAGGAGGTGGCGATCCTCCAAGAGTTTCACTTTTACTTCTTCTCCCTCTTTGTCTTTACTGACTGCACTTCTTCAGGAGAAGTTTTTGTTCTCTGTATCACTCAAGATGTTCTGCTTTTTCTGTTTGTGAGCTTGCCTATCACCTGGATGGCAGAGTTTTTGTCACAGCTGAGACCATCTCCTGTAAAAGTAAGATGAAAGGAACTGCATCTTCTGAAACAAATGCATTATTTCATTAGGATTAGTAGCACATGCTCTGTGGCATGCACACACAGTCCCAATTGCTAAATACTCTCAAAATAAGGTGGCTCTGGAATTCATTGGGTTATTCCGAATTTAATCATCTTTTCAGCCATGTGCTGAACAATTTTTGTTCATCTTATGTTCACCATAAAAGCCTGAAGAACACTACTGAGCGCATCCATTGTTGCAAAGTAGGACCAGGCATTTAAAGCTCTCACCAAATTATTTTATACAGTGCCATGGAATTGGATACAGTGATTCCTTTCAACCTGCTGAAATGACATTTCTCCCAGTTTGTTTTTATTGCCAACTACTTACGTTGCTTGTCTCTTGTGTGCTTTTTCCATCTCCCACTGTCAGATATACAGACAGTGAACAATGCATCATTTATGCTTCTGCAGCCTGTTTTACTTATGGTGTGCCTGTTAGGAAGGCATTGCATGTCTGAGTAGCCTGGACTAAGGAACAGCTATACATGGTACAGATAACAGATAGGAGGATGAGTTTGGAAGGTGGAGAAGTGAGAACATATGATGGAGAGCCAGGCTGGGCAAGGTATGAGTTGTCATTGTGCAATATTACTTTGTGAAATAAAATTTTTTTCCATCATACTTTCTCAGAGTATTTGGGACCTGACTCAGTTCCTTACCATGGGACAATTTTTTAACCTAAAAGAATCTAAATAAGTGTATGCTAACAGTAGATTTTTTTTTTTCAATGATGTACATGAAGCCATGTTGCATGCGCACTTTTTGACCAAGCTGGAATGGGTTCCTGGTGTAAAGTGGATAGATGTGAAGCTTTGCGTGTGTTGCTATTTCATTATACCAATTTCTAGACTTGCTTATGCCTAATTGCTGCTGTGTTTATACATTTCAAAAAACTAATTCTATGCTCATTAACTGTTTTATTCTGGGAGTAATTCTAGCTGTTCAAGCAGACACTAATGTTGGGGTTTTCAGAGTGATCTAAATGCTGTAGATGTAAAGACACCATTAAATTTATTGAGAATTGGGTGTGCAAACCCTCTAGTCACATGCAGAAAATACCTCAGTCCAAAATTTTGTTGTTCAGCTCTAATTCAAACAACTGATTTACCTTAAGTGGTTTTCCACTTATGCTGTCATCAGTGCTAGTACAGGTTGCTACTTAGCCTTTTTTACTTGACTGCCTAAAGCTTGGATGTTAAAGCCTATCCACTGTGCCTCTGCTTGTAAAAGGGCAAACCAAGTACTTGCAAGTCAAAGATGGTCTTGTTCTTTTATGAACATGACTCTAGGTGCTTGAGCCTGGCACTGTCTGAAAGTCCTCCTAGGACTGCTGGCAAAGATGCTGAGCCCTTGGGGCTCACCCTGAGTGTCACCTGCTGAATTACTCCCAGTTTTGCTGCTCATGTGATTGTCTTGTTTGGAACTGATTGCGCCGTGTTCTCTCAAATCGTCTTCCATTTTCGGGCAGTCAGCTCCAGTTGATTAGTTTCTGGAATACTAGGGTCTCACTTTCTGAAAAGGACAGGACACAGCAGTTACCTCGGTGAAATTTTTATACCTTTCCCAAAGTCATTGGTAAAGGCCTCAGTTACTTCTGGGATAGGGTCACTCATAAGTCTGTTCTGTACTAGTAGTGCCTATTGTCCCAAAATTTGGTATTTGAAAATTAGATTAATTTTTCTTCTTTATTTTTTTTTCCTTCTTTTTTTAGAAATAGTCTTTTCTGTTTTGTTTCAGTCTCTTTGAAATCCACATATTTCTTAGACATGACAATTAGTTCTAAAACTGAAATGCCTTAAATGCTGGGACCTTCTGTTCTTGTATCAAGGCACAAGAAAAAAACAACTTTTCACTTTTCTTTCTTTGTGATTTCCAGTGACCCCTTTGACTCAGTTTCTCCTTGTCCTTTGGCATTTGTCTAAGACTGTACTGTATGACTTTGTTTTCTAGGCCTCTGGAGCAAGTTCATCTTGAAACTAGCCAGCCATATTGGAACCCATTGACATTCCAAAACAGTATATATATACATATATACATGCATATATATATATATATATACACACATATATATATATAAAAATAAACAGCCAAAAGCAGAGAAAAGGAACAGGGATTTAATACTTTTTTTAACAATTATTTTTGTGAAACATGTACTCTTTTCATACGGGTGGCTTTTACAAGCAGCTTTATCATTGTTCCATTTTTTTAATTATTCATTGTGGTCATGGAAATGTTGATTCTTATCTGCCTGATATTTTACAATCTGGAGGAGGTATTGTAAAGATAATCTGAAATGATGACTGGTGTAGAGACAGATTTCCCGTGACACACTGCTAATGTGGTGAGAGTTTTACTTGCTTAGTTCGTTTAAGTCTGCATTAAAGTCAGGACAGTTATATGTCAGGAAAACCTTCAAATCAAGGAAAGTCTCAAATTTTGTTTTTCAGAAGGTGGTTTCAGTGAGAGTTCATTCAATATGAACAGGTTTGCAAGCAGTCATTTTACTTTTCAGCCTTGGCTGGGCATAGTTTTGTTTTATCAGTACCAGATATCACAATAACCAACTCCTCAGGTATTCCGGTGTGTGGGAGCCCTTTAATCTCCTATTGAACAGATACTACAAAATGGGGACAGATAATTTTTATATGCAATTAACTTCCTGTTTTACCCTATGTACCCCTCATAGCCATTGCCCTCTATCCTCCCCTTGAATTCAGTAGCCTTCTTCACATTTCAGCAGTGCTCCTTTGAAGGGTATGAATTCTCCATGTGAAACAACTGAAATAATATCGTTAAAGCTCAGCCCTAGTCATACTCATGATTAATTCATGACTAGAGATAAAGATGCTGAGGATGGAAAGAGAAATGGACTGTACACCTGTACAAAAAAGTATTGTATGCTTCATTTCATTTAATGCTGGAGAGCTCTGGGAGGAGGAAGGGACTGTTCCTTACCTGTCATTTCATCCATATTTGTATGTACTGTAGCAGGTGGCTAAAACAGGAAAGGGCAGAGAAACATTTCTTTGGAAGTGTAACTGCCAGGATAGTTATCTAAAGTTATCAAATAATAACAAAAGAACATGCTTTTTTATTATTATTAGATACTTATATTTCTGTTCAGTCTGGAAGCTCACCAGATACAGATGCTAATATTAAATTGTTCAGCATATTGTAATGGTAAATGCTTAGAAGTGTATTTGCTAAGAATTCATGATTCTGTCTATGCTGTATACTCCTTTTGTTACAATTTTTTTAAGAAAACTATTTTTGTTAATGTAAAATTAATATTTCAGAGCAGAATTTTTAAACTTATTGCACTAAATATGAGCTCTGTACAAATGAATAATGCCTCGATCGTTTGATCACTCCATTCACAAAAATCTTTTGGAAGAGAAAAGCTCTTCTACAGAAGGCTTGCAGTGGAGTGGAGCAGTATGTCTAGCTAGAGACATGCACAACTCGTCTTACAAAGGTTTAATAAGTAAGCAATTATCTGTGCTTCCTTTCAGAGGATCAGACTTTTAAATTGCTGCTGAAGGTTTAAAAAAATACATGGTATCATGTAGCTAACCAGTGCTCCTACCTTTTGGCAACAGTGAAATATTTCACTCCTGCTTCTATAAATCATTTGATAAATTTGTTTAGTTTTCTTTCGGTAAGCCAGTTAAAAGGATTTACTCTTTTCATATCACAGAACCCAAACTACATGAAAGTAAAAATACATTTAGAAATGATAGTTGCTGGGGAGGCAGGGAGACAGAATTAGCCAATCCTGCAAGCTCTTAGTTAGTAAAGTAAACCAAATCGGTAGCTCCACTGACATCAGGAGAAAGTTGTAAGTTACTCATCCATGTAAGTGCTAACTGGCCTAGAGCTTCAACCTAGGGATTCAAACTGGACCACTGGAGAGGCCTCTCACTTCAACCTAGAGATCAGGCCATCTAGAAGAACTGCAGCAGCCTTAAGTTCATGGAGAGGAGACATTCTTGCTGTACCAATGTGTAAGACAGCAGTGGAACCGAACACTGATATTTGTGTATATCAATGGGGGTTAGCAACAGAAATTTAAAAGCTGGTTTAGATGAACCTTAGAAACTGAATTCCAAGGCCAAGAGATACATCACATACCCAGTTGCTTCCAGAGAAACTAATTTCCATCTTGTTTGGAAATTACTGAAGGTGCTTTGATTGAAGCCTTGAATTTTGCTCATTTTGACAACAGATTTCTGCTATGACCCGTTCCACAGGTTTGTGTTCTCTGCTCGCTGGAAGTCCTGGGTGGGGGCTTTTTTCTGTAATTACAACCAGAACTGCAGTTGGAAACAGATTTTGTATTTTTGTATTACTTGACTCTGCACCATTTTTATAGCAGTTTATCCTGTTTTAAAAATGAATTTGTTTTATTTACATGGTGTTTAAAAGATACAGGCAACACTTTTCTATGGGTAGTTGTAATGTTTTAAGTGGCAAATCTATATCATTACCAAGTTCTTAATAAAATTGTGTGCACCATTCTTGAGTGTATATCCAGCATGCAAAGCTTTTCAATAGTGCCAAAAAGGCATTCCATCCACATGCAGGCTTTCCAGTGGCCCTTTAAAGCTTTTTGAATATCCTTTGAGGTTTATTTGCAAACAGACTACAAACTGCCCTCTTCCAGCTCCGTCTTGTGCAGGGGGGCAAGCAGAAGACTGACATCTGAAGAGACAACTTTTCAGGACAAGTTTAGACTCTGCTTTCCTTCCCTAGTAGGGATAGTGGAGTGGGAAAACACTTGACGTAAATCGCTAGTTGGCAGTAGAGGTGCTGAGGTCTGCCAGTTGTGATGGATTAAATACTGGTTTTTGCCAGCTGGTTATTAAAGCCAGTATATGGATTGTTTTGTGGGAAGCAGCCTAGACTAACTAGACAGTGTTGCTGCATTGGGAATAAGACTGCAGGAGAAGCAGGTAAGACAGCTGAGACAGAGAAATCATCTCCTTGGGAAGTCCACTGAACTTGTGGACTTAGTGCTCAAGGATTGAAGATTCAGTCTGGACAATTTGGGTTTAAAAATTAAGCCAATAGGATTGCTGGTTGCCAGCATTTGGTTCCTCCAAATGGTCTGCTTTGTAGCCTTTGATCAACTAGGTTTTAAGGGAAAAAAGCATACCATTCTTTAAATTGCTTACATTTTTTCTACATTATTTTACTCTCTTATTTGGAAGTTGAGCAGCAGTGTGTCATCTTTATTGCTCTTCCAGCCCTAGAGAACTATGTTCTTTTAGGTCGCATTTCTGTACTGCTCTTCCAGCAAAGGAGTGCCAAGTGGCCGAGTGTCAGCTCCCCTTTGTTCCACTGATCTTAGCATATGCCTTCTCACCTTCCTGAGGCAATGATTCAGGGTATTTCCTGGACTGATTGAGAGGGGTAGTAGGTGCTGACCTGAAGTTCTGAGGTGGGTTTTTGTTTTGTACGATATCACTCCATCACTGTGCTTGCCAGCGTTAGGAGTGCAGCCCATCACTTTTACAGTTTCAGTGCTGCTCTAGATTTAAACATATGGTATGGTCACCTTAGAATTGCTTATTCAGCTTTTCTGTAGCTTATGTTCATACTCCTAGCTGCCAAAAACAGGATCGGTTTTTATATGTGGGCTTAGCTTGGCATAGTAACCCAAGGACTTTCTGCATTAGGAAAGCATGTCCTAGACAGAAGGGAGAACTTAAAATCCCAGTTACACACTGTAGTGGATTGACCCTGGCTGGCAGGTAAGCCACTATGTTGCTCGTTCAGTACCACAACAGGGTAGGAGAGAGGATTGGAAGGACCAAAAATGTCTAGATAGTTTAAAGAAAAGAATCCCAAGTGATGCAAAGGCAGTCACTCACCACCTCCCACCAGCAGACCAATGCCCAAGCAACAGCCACTTTGGAACCACGCACATGCACACAAACACACAGACCCCCCCAGTTTTATTACTGAGTATGACATTATATGGTATGGAATATTTCTTCAGTCTGTTCAGGTCAGCTGTCCTGGCTGTGTGCCCTCACACCCTCTTGCCCAACCCCAGCTTGCTCTGCTGGAGTGGCAGAGTGAGAAACAGAAGGTCTTGACCCTGTGAAAGCACTGTTCAGCAACAGGTAAAAACAGTGTTGTGTTAATCAACACTGGTTTGGTCAAAAATCTAGACCACAGCACAATGCAGGCTGCTGTGAAGAAAATTAACTCCATCCCTGCCCAACCCAGTACACAGGTCCACTTACCCAAGAGTTAATCCGAGACTTGCTCCCTGCATTTCTGTATAGCACCTTCTCAGGGTGGTTACTTCTTTCTGAAAGGGCTTTTTTTGCCGCAGGCAAGTAGCCTGCTCCACAGTGCTCCTTTTCATTGAGGGAGCAGGGGATGATAGCTCTTACTCTTTCAGCACAAAATGGGGATATAAAGCAAAAATGAGCCCTTTCTGTGTCAGTGTTCTGGCAATTAAGCAGCCAGTGTTCGAGAAAACATATTTAGTATGACCTCGGGGCATGCACTTTAGTGGTTTGCTCTGAATGGTTACGATGTATTCTATGAATGTATGTTATAGAGTCAGAATAAAATGCATGTAGCAGACATATACTTATCATCACCATCCAGTGATCATTTGGTTCTGAGTGCATATTTACATGCTGTATTGAACATGGCACAGTCATTCTAAGAAACAAGATTTAAAAGTAGATACCTAACAGCATTCCTGTTTTTAAATCATGGCTTTGCCTGTGCAGATACTATTTACTAAATCTAAGCATCACTAGTCCATTGTTTCTTGAACAGCTTGTATGACACATTATCACCACAGAAATCCTATTTCCTCTTTGTGGAAAAAAACCCCCTTGTGTTTCCCAAAACAAAACCCAATAGGCTTATTCAAAGCATTTCTTGCACTCAGCTTGCTTGTTGGGATGATGGAAATTTACTCTAAATATTTCATTTTCAAATGCTCTTTCAATTACTTCATCTCTGCTGTTACTTCCATCACATAACAAAATATAACGGAGACTAGTAAAGCTGTATTTCTTGTGTTCTGTAGCAAATACTGTTCTCAAGGTATTTTTTTCTTTTATATTTGGAGAGATGAAGGAGAGATGAAATTTGTCTCTTGTGATGTGGGTCATGTATAAAAGGCAGAATTTCTGATCTGGGATGGCGCTGTGATGTGTCTTGCAGTGTTTGCAAGCTAATGCAATCAAGCCAAAGCTCTTCAGAGGTACTGGAATTATGAAAATATTTCTAGGGACAATAGATAGCATGTATCCATCTAAAAATACCCATTTGGAGGCTAAACTATCTGGCATTCGTTTGACAGAGATCTGTTAGAATGAACAGAAAACCAGTAAACACCATCAGATTCTACTCCCCTGAAGTCAAGTCATCATACACGAGTATGATGAGTTCATCTTTTAAGCATTTGGTACTTTTCTATAGAAGAAATATGGGACTCCCCTTAGAACCAAAGTTGCGAGAATTCAGAGCAAAAGTACCATCTGACTTTAGAATAACTAGCCTAATTTCAGTAACACAAAGAGCTGGCTTCTCTGTTTATGTGATGGAAGAGAGTGGCAGCATAGGTGGCTGGCTACCATTCCCCAAGTGAACCACCACTCCCCTCTTACTTGAGTGAAACAGGAGCAGCAAGGGAGTATTTCAGACAGGTTTTGGGAGATCAGGAAGCTGTCACTCATGAAACCCAGCAGAAGGTGGGCGCTGACTGCACAGTTTCTAACTCTCAAATAAATACTGCGTGTGCTCCAGTCTCAGTATTGGTTGGGTCCCACCCTGCTCTGACTGAAAAGGGAAAATCCCTCTCATGAGAGAAGGACTGTCGCTGACAATGTTGTGTCTCACAGGGAAGTGAGGGAGAAGAAAGGAGAAAGGTGGTTTTGTTTCCAGTGTAGGCCAGAAAGCAGCTGTCAGAGGTTAGGTAGAGCCATGGAGAGCAGGATTTCACAGGTAGAAAATGTTCCACAGGATCTTCACAGTAGTTAAGAAAAATCATATTTTGATTCACAGACATCTCACAGCAACATCCCCTGTGCCCTGCTTTTATTTTGCTCTGGAGCTCTTCAGAGCAAGAAAGAAGGTGGAATCCTATACCTATAGAAAGAAGTTATTTCTATATGGTGGATAGTGTTGCTGATTATAGCAGATACCTAAGGAAAAAGGAAAATCTTCTGAACAGATTTTAAAGGCTTGACAGTACTTGCATTGTCTATTAAAGCTTCATCTGCAAATAAATTTTTCATACTCTTTCACTCATACTTTGAACAGGGCAATCAAACCCCTGGACTGGCTTAGTGATTTACATTGAATCAAGATCAACTGACAGGTGCTCCTTTTTCCAGTGGAATGCCACCTCCTTTGGGAATGGGAAAAGTAAATGTCACACTGTTTATTGTTGTCTTGAGAATTTGAAATGTTTTATACTGCAAGCTGTGAATGCAGGAAGAGAAAGGAAATTAACAGTGCTGATCTAATCTTAGATTTTCTGTGTAAACTGACATTGTGCCAGGATACTGATGCAAAACTGTATTTTAGTCTAAGAAATGTATAGATTTTTTAATGTATCGAAATAAAGCTTTTCTTTTTAAGTAAGAGAGATATTTCTGTTGTCTTCCTTGCAGGGTACTAAGCCATGCTTTTCTTAAGAATACTGCCTCATGACCCTGAAAGCAAGCAGAGCCAACCCAAATCCTTGCTCAAGATTAGCTTTGCTCTGTGGCTGCCCTTTAGCTGAGTAGCTGCAGTAGTGCTGGGCATGCCCTCTTGGCTCTCTGTCCTGGTGCCAAGAAAAGTGTTGTGATGCTAATGCTTATGCAGAGCTGGGAGGGTTGAATGGGGTTTTGGAGAGCAAAGGTGTGTTTTTTTGCTGTCGTTCTCCCCTCTAACCTTCTGTTCCTCAACTTCTCTCCTGGGGATAGGAAACTGCCCCTTTAACTGTATGCCAGCAGTTTCACCCATCACTGGGCTCCTTGGCCTCCCTGAGACACAGACTACAGGGTGTGCTGAAAGGTCAGTCCCACACTGAAGAGGTTGCTGAAGTCTTCACTGTGGAAATTGAGGTTGCCATCACACATGTGCAGAGTTCCTGGCTCACACATGGGGTGCAGTGCTCTCTGGTCTGTTAATGCTATCTGTCTGGAGCAGACTGACTAATAACATGCTTTGCCTTAGAGGCACAGCTAAGGGGGAAGGCAGAGTAGGGAGTGATGAAAGAAATTGTGTTGCGAGCTATGCAAACTGCACATCCCAGAGCTGCTCCCCTTGTGTGGCCATCTCCTTGTTCTGCATGGTCTATACACACTCCCCGCTCCCAAAGCAGGATCGTGTTCTGCAGAGCTACTCTAACAAGCTTAGATAGCTGCAGATGGATGGTGAATAGAAGCAGTAACAGTACCTGTATAATGCTGCTAGCGGAGGCATGTGCAGTCACAAAGATTCCTTCTCTTCTCCTCTCCCTCCCACAGGCACAGCAAATTTCTGCTTCCCTTAACAGCCAGGTTTTTTAATACAATAATCAGCCAAGATGAGACATGTTTTCTTGCTAGTGAGAGAAGCACATGCAGGGAAAACAAAATGGAACATGGGACTTAAGGAAAGGAAAACCTGAGGGCACTGGGGTGGAGTGGGCAGGAAAACCCAGGGAGCTATTAGCAGGGACCTGGAGACAGAGGAGTGGAGCTGCAAAGGCAGGATTTGTCCTTCAGCCACACAGCAGTTCCCACTGCCAAGACACTGCCTGCAGTGAGCATGTACCTCTGAATCCCAGCCTTGAGACCCGCTGCCTGCATCAGCAATTGTAGAACAGCATGGGCAGATGCCTCCTCAGCTACCTGTGCCCTGCGTTGCCCTGCTCTCCTTCCACAGCTGGATCATAGGCTTACAAAATCACAGGGTGGTTTGGGTTGGAAGGGACCTTAAAGATCATCCAGTTCTAACCTGGCCTTGAACACTGCCAGGGATGGGGCAGCCACAGCTTCTCTGGGCAACCTGTGCCAGTGCCTCACCATCCTCACAGGGAAGCATCTCTTCCTTGCTTGCAGGGCAGCACAGCTCTGTGGCTGCTGAAGCATTCCTGTCTGTGTGGAGGATGGGGCCCTCTGTGTGCAGCCCTCAGCATGCAGCAAAACAGCTCCTTCCCAGAGCCAGTGAAGCCAGATCCTGCACTGCTGCAGTCGGGCATGGCTCCTTCCTCCCACTGTGGGCCACTGAGGAGCTGACCTAGTTTTAGTTGCTGGTGTTTAGATGTTTAATGAAGATTAGCTAGTGCCCAGGGAGAGGTTATTTAGAATTTCTAATTACTATTTAAATTATGAATGTGTGAAATGGATGGAGCCTGCACTCCCGCACACATAACGCCTTAAAAAGCTGTTTTTCTAACACCTACTGCCATAATCTTTTATCTAATACTCAGTCTTTAGAGACACTAAAAATAAAGTGGAAGAAAATTCAGTGCCAGAGTACATTTTTGGAGACCCCTGCTACAGCAGTCAAAGCTAGAAATAAAGCCTGTGACAGAAGCTACTGTGTTGTTTTATCTAGCTGCCTCAGCTGACTAACCAAGTGGGAGACAAATACATGGGTGAGCAGGTATTTCACACTGCAGTGCTCTGAAGAAAGAATCACAGGCCTCAACCCCCTGCCCTGCCACAGGAAAATTAAAACTGAGTAAGTCTGCCACAGTCCCAGCAGTAGTGATAAGCTTATTTTAATTACTTTCTGACAGCTCTTAGCTGCATTATAGTTTTAGCTATTAAGTCCTGGAGGAATACAAACCTTGGGACTGAAAAACATTCATTGGCAATGTCTGGCCACCTCTCCTGAGCACAGATGCTGTGAAGGTGAGTATGTTAAAGATCAGTAGGCACTCAGGTACTGCAGGAGGAGGGACAGATGAATGAAATAGGGACTAGTAAGGCTCCTTGGGAAGTTAGGATATAAAAATGCCACTCTGCAGCTGCAAGAGGCAATGAACTGGGCAGGAGTTGAAGGGAAGTAATACAGACACGGATACCTGAGCCTCATCTGCCTTCTGATGCTTAAATATCTAAACAATCCTCCACTATCAAACCTGCTCCAGTCCTTTAGTGGGCCTTAGTAACTCAATGGATACATAAGTCATCCTGACTTCCTTTCACCATATTTGGTTCTGATGCTTCTGATGCTTTCACCATACTGATTTGTTTCCAATGCTTCTGATTTCAGTGAAAGCTTTCCTGGCTTATCCCGTGGGGTTTTTGTGTTGGGATTCATTGTCCTGACTTCCCATCAACAGAAGGATGGAGCGGCAAGAACAGTAACAATGTGAGTACTGGGGAAGCAGGAAGGGAGTGCTCAGGAGAGTATCTGGAGAGAACTCAGGGGTTTATTTTGTTGCTTAAGCCTCCAAAACTGGAAGCAAACCATGCACTGGCTTGAGTCAGTCCAGTCCTGCCACTCTGTGGAGCAAGATCTCTCAAATCCCAGGCCAGGAACACCACCACAGGAACACACTTTCTGCAAGCAGAAATACTCACTTGGAAGGCACTGCTGGGACCCTTCCAAACCTCTCCAAATTGCTCTACCCCTAATGACAACAGCAAAACTTGACTTTCATACCTAACATTGGAACATTGCTAGAGAAAGTAAAGGGACTTCAAAGCATGAGTTTGCTGCCTGTTTCATAAGGCCTTGTAGGAGGACTGCCTCTTTCTTATGACACAGAAGTCCTACTGCCTCCAGGCAAGGAGCACTACAGCTTGCTTTTGAAAGCTCTAGTGTTGCATCCGTTCATCGTGAGACAGCACAGAAGCAAGAAACCTCAGAAAGGCCTGTACTGCATCGCAGCAGGAGAGCAGCGTTCCAGGAGAAGAGCAACTCAGGTTCATGCTGTTTATGACGAAGAGGAAGCTTAAAAGCTTTATCAAACTAGAATTTGCTCCCTAAAAAACCCAGTTCAAGAGTGTGCAGGTCTGGATTTCCCAGAAGATGCACAGCTTGAAAAGCTATTAAGCTTCAGAAAGAAATAATAAGGAAGCAAATCTTGAGTGAAGGATGTGGGAGAACTGTACACAAACCTGACATTTATATTCACAGAAATGTGTTCGTGGGCCAGGGACCCCACAATCTGGTCTTAGTTTAAGAATAGCACATTTTCATAATCACATTCTGGTCTTACTTTAAAAATAGCACATAACAAGCAAAAAGTGCCCATCGTGGTTTTAAGCTATGAGGGCAAGGTGACTGTTGTTTGAAACAAGCTGAGCATTTGATGTGTGGCCACAAACTGTGGCTGGGCTCCAGCAGGGCCCCAGATACGATGCAGTGACTAAAACGGGAGGAAGGAGGAAATGACCAGTCAAACCAGAGCCAGGGCATCAAATAGGGCAAGTCTCAGCAATGGCAAAGCCTTGCTCAGTGTCCAGGCTGCAGAGTGCCTTAGATTTGCACCTAGTAGCAGTGCCCACTCCTAGAGTTTTTGCAAATGTTTTCCAGCTAACCCTTCTGGAGGAATCAGGCTGGAAAAGAAGTAAGTAGGAAAAAGGCAATAGAAAAGCCATTAAATATGGAAAAGGCAATAAGCAAGAAATGAGATGCCAGAATGCAGACACCATCCCCAGAAGCAGGCTGCAGGATAGCTCAGAGGGTATCCAAAAACACAGACTGTTCCTCGCATACTGGAGGTAGGGCAGCAGCATGTTTCTTTGCAGGGTGGGTGTTTATGCTTGCCTCTACCAATTACAGCTACACAACTGCTGCTTCTAGCAATTAAACAGAATTAGACTGTCTTTGGCTAGAATTAAGCATTTGCATTGTTACTGCAGAGGACAGTCGAAGAAACTCTCCAAGACTCGATCTGGAGGTTTAGAAAGCAGGCATTCCTTATTGCAGCGCTGGGTGCACATGCAGATCATTTCGCAAAGGTGAGCACTCCTGGTGAGCAGCATCCGTACATCACACAAACTTACGCATATTTACAGCCTTTCCAGGAAATGCTTTACATGTTCACTAGATTTCCTGGAACTAATTGTACTATCTGCATTTTAATCACACGAGCTTCCTGGCTGCGTGGTGGTCTCGAGGGGTCTCTGGCGGTCACCAGTAGCCTTCCTCACTGCGTCTGCTGATTGACCTCTATACTTGCGTGTGTGCAAAAGACTCTTGTGAATTACTTAACAACTCTGTCCATGTTTTAGGTCAGTTTGCTCTGATTCGCTCCCTATCTTGAAGAACCCCATCTGTCTTGGTCACTCCTTCCGTATCTTCAAAGGCTACCCTTGTTTTATACATAACCCAAGGCCACACTGGCTCATCTTGCTCTCAACAAAGCAGTCCCAATTTACAGCCTTAGCTTACAATTAACAGAGCGGTTTTAATTTACAACTTAGCATTTTAGCTTACAGCATGGACGCATCTGGGAAATCTGTGTGAAAAGAGATGAGCCCCTGCAGCCTGAGGATCACTGGATTTGCAGCAGACAGAGCTTCAGAAGAGACTCTCCCTTGAGAGTCTTGCGTTTAGAAGGGGGCAAAGCTGTCCTTGCTGCCTGTTAAGAATATCTGGTAAGAAATGATGCACCGCTGCAGACCAGGACACACAGCATCTTGCTGTGATAACAGTAACACAGCAAGCAAGTGGTATTGAGCATGTCATACATACATAGACCTACCTATGGTGGGCTTGTGCAGGTTACCTAGTGGAAGCTATTACAAATGGTAAGCAGTTCATGCTGAAGTAGTCTACCCCTTCCAAAAAAAAACCCCAACAAAAGCAGCTGCTCCTGAGCCAAAGAGTGAATTTTTGTATTAAGACCCCTAGACAAATATAAAATTTGCATTTTCACTCTTGCAGATGAGTCCTGCCTACTTGCTCAGCCTAAGGGCAGATCTCAGTACACAGCATAGGCAGCATCATGAGCCTGAACAGCAACAGCTTCATCTGCTATTCTGTTTCTCCCTTTGCAGTCACAGTAATGAAATCCGGGGGGAAATAAAAAGTATTCTGTCTGCAGAGCCCATCAGCCAACCATTGTAATTTGGTCATGAAATACACAACCTCAGACTAGCAAGCACAATTAGCTAATAAGACTGCTGCTTCATCATAACCCTACTTTAAATGTGCTGCTGATAGAGTAATTTGGGCATCAAAATAGCACAACAGGAAATGCATATTCCCTGAGCCTCGCTGTGTGTTCAATTAAGGTACGTCACAAAGGAGCCAGCAAGCTATCGCCATGGCAGGAATGTCTCTGCAGAGCGCTGTGCTCAGACCCGGGATGAGGAGCAGATCTGCTTCACCAAGGCACAGCCAGGAGCATGTGGTTACACATTCCAGCTGTGAAGGTTTGGGTTGCCCACATCTTCCCCTCAGGGGCCTCAGCTGGGAGAGGCACTGCGGCCACCCAGCTGCACGAAGCATCTCCATAAATAACTCCATTCAGCTCAGCTCGACATGCCTGGAGCCATATATATCCCTCTGGGGCACAACAGGCCTGCCCTTTCCCCTGTGCATGGAGATGAGGAAGCCAAGCCAGCCATGCCTGCTGCACCGCAGACTGTTTTATCAAGCTCCAAGAAAATGGAGATCGCCGGGGCTGCCAGAGCTCACTAGCAACTCAAATCTCATCAGGGAATGTAATTTAATACCCTGGCAATGTAGGAGTGCTTCCCACAGTACGCATGGATGCATGGCCTTTCCAGCATTTGGAAACTCCACAGCAATGGTGCTTCCACTGCCCTGACTGAAGACTGAGTGCAGCTCTCAAAGGAAATCCCAGTTTTTTCCCCTAGTTTCTCCCATAAGAACAAACTGCCTTAATATCCATTCAAGGCCTCTAGCAAACCAGTAAAGGACAGTTCGCCTCCTGAGAGCCTGTGGCATGAAATCTTTCACCACAAAGATAATCCTGGTGCAACAAAGTCCCCAGTCTTCAATGGCACCTCCTGGGCCAGCTCCAGTTCCGGGATGAGCTGTGGTGCTGCAGTTGGGCAGCATGGTTCCAAACAACCCTTCCTGTTGCAACAACCTGTTACCTTCCAAGCCTGCCTCCAGGGTGGGCTCCTTGCTGTGCCAGGATTGCTTTGCTGCCCTCTTAGCTAAATGGGTATCACCATCTTGATGACTGACAGATGCTAACGGATGTCCCCTGTACTTCCCTCCTCCTCCCGCCAGCATTTGCCCCCCACAGGCTGTGGTCCAAGGACCTGGCATGATTTCCATGCTGGATGCACCAGCCTATGGGCGCTGTGAGGGGCGTGACCAGATAAGGAGCTCCTCTGTGGACTGGCGCAGCTCGGGGTCAGGAGATGTGCACAAAGCCCTGGCACTGGTGGCACCTGACCTCCCTGGCTCCTGTCCTTACCTCCTCCAGATAGGTTATCAGCATGTGACCCCAGCCGATGGATGCACCAGAGGTTATTGCTCTCCAAGGGGCAGCACAAAACTGGCCTTGGGGGCAAAGGTCATCTGCTCCTTTAGTGTTTCAATTACAGTACATGTAGGACAGGGTTAGAACACCCATTTAATGCTCCCCAGCTTCTTGTGCTCAAGGAGAGTTATGGCTTATCATGGCCAACCATACTGGGCTTTTCTCCTGCTGCCAATCTTCTTTTGCTGTGCAGCCAGACTTCCCTGCAAGATATGGGAAGTTAAGGGGTTAGATCCATCATCCACTGCTGCTCTCCTAGAAGGGCACATAAACCTACGAAACACTGCCTTCACAGAGGTGCAGAAATGTAACCGTCGACCCTTTAAGTTCTCGTCATTGAGGCTCACATCCCCTGAATCACCTTTTTTACCTCATCTGAATCATTGCAGTCTTGGTTTTTCATTTCTTCGAACAGACAAGAGATCTTAATGACACAAGTAGAACTCAGTCTGTGCTCATGCTCAACTGTCCCTCTCCCTGTATGCCTTATATCTCTCTCCCCACACTCACACAAGCATCGCCCTGGTTGTGCCTCCCTCTTGATTCCCGGCTGTCCTCTCTGATTTCCCACATCAAGACCATGGCCCCAGCCTTGAACACCATGTATGATCCCCACCACTCCCCATCCAGACCCTCCCTGACACCTCTCTGGTCTTTAGGTCAGACCCATGGCTGCTCACCCCGACCCCTGCTGCTGCAATTTGGGACAATGATCCTCATCTTTCCCTCGCTCTCTCTGCCCTTCATCAAGCTAGAAATCAAATTTGCCTCTCACACAGTTTAAATATCCCTTGGGGAAAGAAAATGGAAGCTGTTTCCATTCTGCAACTCTGGCTCGCCCTGAGAACTTCAGGGGAGGTAGGAAGATAGACAACAGCTTCAAACCTCTGCCCTGCCTTTTACTGGGTCAGTTGATGACGATGCAGTTCTGATGCTATTTTAAGCTTTAATGTGCTTGCTTCATTGCTAAATTCTGGCAACAGAGAACACAGATGTGTTGCTGCCTCACTGAATGTCCAAGCTGTGGTTCCCGTCTCCACATAGGGGGGTTATATTGCATACTGCTTGGTAAGCAGGGGTCCCACAATACAAAATGCTACGGTGGAATTTCAGTGGCACTTATCTCTGCCCCTCCCTTAACTGCACTACAAGCAGAGTGAATAGAAATGAACTTTTAAATGCTTTTAAACATCTCACCCTAAAATTATTTGAACAAGGACCCGAAAGCTTTATGTGTGGTGATTTGCAACTTCATTCTTCAAGTAGCATTTAAGTGAAAATGCTAGATGCAGGATCCCTCATTGGCACAGCACTCTGTGCATGGCAACACAACCATAAATACGATCAGTAGCCTGTTTACATTTCACTCAGAGGAAGAGCCTAGACTCAGATCTAGACAATCCTAAAGCTTTATTCTAGGGAGTACTTTGCCTGGGGTCCAGTTACAATTTAAACACTATGATTTATTTGAAGTGCTCTCTTTGAGAAGACAGGAGGAAGTTAGGCACTGCACTGCAGCTCCAGTTCAGGTGACATGGGGAGGCTCACACTGATTTTCACAGGATTTCACTGCACTTTTCAACCCAAGAGCACCCTGAAGTGACTAGTGTTTTTGTACATGGCATTTTTTGTTCAGCCTTCCCTCAGTTAGTGACATTAGCAGAGCACAGTGCCACGTGTTGCTACCTACCTCTCCTCTGAGAGACCACAGGGGCGGCTGGCAGACCCCTCTGGTTGGGCACACTGACCAACACACACGCAAGCTCTTCTAATAACAGGAGACCTGCAGCAGTCACATGGTGTCCTCTTCTGCCTCCTGTCACCCTCGGGTGTGTGCTGGCAGGTGCCTGCAGGAGCAGGGACTCAGGGGGCCTCGGTGGGACAGGGAGTGCAGAAATGGATGCTGCCGTACACAGGTCTGGCGGTGCTTGTGGGGATGCAGCACAAGCCCCAGGTAATGCAGGTCACTGCAAAGTCAGCAGAAGTGCTTGGGAATTCCTATCCCACATCCCTCTACCTTGTCTTTGCTCTTCAAATCTTCTATGAAGTTCTTCAGATGTCCTCAACCACCTTGGAAAACTATTTTCCTGAGCAGAACTGCAGCCACTTCAGAAGGGGACATGCCTCCAGAATCCAGTAAAAATCACTATTAACTGTAAATGCCTGTCAGCGATCACCAAGCTGCCCATTTGGCCAGACGGCCAGCAAATGGCAGGCTTTTCAAGCCACGCATACCGAAATGTCATTAGCATCAGGCAGCTGTTTCTGTGAAGAAAAGTGTGTACAATGCATGGCTATTTTCTCCAGCACAACAGCAGCCTGCTTCCCACTGCAGGTCCCTGGCAACCCTTCTAAAGGAGCACATTGTGCAGCTTCTCCCTGGCGCTGCACTGATCTGGGCGACCATCCCACCCGCCACCGGAAGCCAGCAAGCCACGGTGGGCACAGGGTGTTTCCAGCCGGGTTGCAGCAAGGTTCATCCTGCCCCAGAGAGCAGGCAGGCACCGAGGGGAAGAGAAACAGGTCTGCCTGGCCACAGGTAGGAAGTGGGTGCATTGCTTCCTCTGCAGGGATCGCTGGTGGTGTTGGGGTATAGATGAGTGTCCCTAGGAGGAAGGTGTAGGGCTGTTCCCAGCTGCTCCTCCAGCTTTCAGACCACCTTCAGCCCCCAGGAGCAGGGCCACGGTTGCCGTCCATGCCACAGCCTTCAGCTCCACTGCGACCGAGCTGCGGGCTCTGTGTGCGCAGGAGCTTCCTCCTCTGCAGACCCTTCAGAGCCCACCACCCTGCGAGCGAACCAGCTGGCACCGGCCGATAGAAGCGACCTGTTACGCACCACGGCACGTTCCGGCCAGACGCGAATCAGGCACGGATCCGACACGGGTCCCACCGCCCTCCCTCGGCCCGGCAGACGGGCGAACACACAGTGCCATCAGCTGGGCGATTGCAGCCACCGGCCTGGCACCGCTGCCCGGCCGCTCTGCTGCGCGGGAATGCGCTGCAGACAACCCCATCACCTGCCTCCCGCAGCGGGCAGCAGCTCTGCACCAGAGCCTGTGCCTGCTCTGGTGAGGAGGGCAAACCGGTGTGCAGCACAGGGACGGGATTAGGAGTCTTGAGTCCATTAAGAGGACAGCGTCTAATCCTCGCTGTGAAGCAGCTTTAGGGAGCCTTGCGGCCTCCATGGCGCGACCTCCCCTCCTCCAGCACTGACTCGCTGCCTGAAGGCAGGCTCGGCAGCAGCGCGGCTCCTGGCACTAGCAGCAGTCTGCCACGGGGACAGAAACCTTTGCCTGCGATTTGCTTCGGGAACCTCTTACAAGGAAAGTGGAGCATCAGGTGGCAAGTTGAAGTGGTATCCCTTAACTGTTAGCGGCCAGGAGAGTGCAGCCAGCCTTGAATACCTTGTGAATTATGCTCCCTCTCTCCCGAGCTGCAAATGGTCCCTCCCCTGGCTATGCCAGCACATCTCTCCCTGGATATTAGGGCTCTTATTTCCTTCTCTCCTCTTACCTCCAGCTCTCTCACACTCTACGGAAGCATAAACAGCATCAGACCCTTTTTCCGAGGTGTGCGTGCATTAATGCCATGTGAAAAACTCCCCTTTTTCTCTGCGCTTTCTCCTGCTGCTGCCTCTGGTTGTCCCTGGACTCTTTCCTCACTCTGCTTATCTTCTTTCTGCTTCTGGCTGGCTGCAGGGCTTCTCAAAATCTGGTTTTAAAACGTGAAGTGACTGCTGGTCTGTGTGGCTCTGGGCCAAGCCTTCATAGGCAGCGGCTAAGAAAATGTACTGATTCACTGCTTTACAGCATGGGTCAAAGCTTATTCCAGTAGGCGTTTCAGCATGAGAGAAGCAACTTCAGAAACTGACAAAATGATGTGATTTCAAGAACTCAGCCTTCATCTTCATGCATGGGTGACCCCTGAGCAATGTACTTTGCTTTCACATAATGGGCCTTTCTTTTCTTTCCGGCTGCTCTCTCTTGGCTCTGCTTTATTTAAGTGGTATATATGGGTCTATCTTACCTATATATATATATATACACGTATATATATACTGTTCACAGAGAGGCAGGGTCCCAGAGATGGCACAAGCTTTGTGCTGTGCTGAGGCTACCAGACAGCTGGTACGAGAACAAGACAATGGCCTGACATTAACGGAACTGATTTTACTAGGCTTGGATGCTTCCTTTTGTTATTCCCACAGGTCATGTTTTTAATGTAAGGCTGGTTTCCTGTGATGGAGGATGGGTATTTTCTTTCAGTCTTGGCTATCATGAGCTCTGTGACAATCTGTGGCACTGAAGGGGTATTTTCTGTAGGCTTTAGTGTACCACATGTGCACAACCCACCTCTGTTCAGTTTCCTCTGCAGCCACATGCAGTGTTTATTATTACCCTTCAGGTTTGAACAAGACTGTGACCCAGGGTACATTGTGGTACTTCAGGCACCACAGCATGGTCTGGGAGCCAGGGGTTTTAGGAGCCTGTCCCAGGGGAAATACACTCTTACAGTGATGGGCAGAGGAGCCGACGTAAAATACGGGTATGCAGTGGTTTGTGGCGTACATGGGAGGGTCACTCATGTTGGCAATATCAAGAGTATGGAACTTACAGATATGGGAGTAAGAAGTGGGAGAGAAAATAAATGTGGAATTTTAACAGTGAAAGGCACTCTGGAGAAGAACACAAGGTGTCTGATTAGCTTAGGTATGATTTTCTCTTGTGTCTTCAGAGATTTTTTCAAGCAAGTTTTGGGGCATGTGGAGTTAATGAATTTTGTAAGAACATGCGGAGCACCAGGAGCATGTCTGAGCCTTAAGTTAAACTATGTCATAGTTTAACCCCAGCTGGCAACTGAGTACCATGTAGCTACTTGCTAGCCATCAGTCCCAGTGGGATGGGGAGGAGAACCAGAAAAAGGTAAAACCCATGGGTTCAGATAAGGACATTTTAATAATTCAAGTATAATATAATACTACTAACAATAATGGAAAGGGAAATAACAGAGAAAGAAAGAAATAAAACTAACAAAAAAACCACCAACCCAATAAACATAAATGATGCACAATGCCATTGCTCAGCACCCGGCG
Source organism: Psittacus erithacus (assembly GCA_009867235.2). NCBI lineage: Eukaryota > Metazoa > Chordata > Aves > Psittaciformes > Psittacidae > Psittacus > Psittacus erithacus. The sequence continues at coordinate 27,819 of WYDI02039308.1, forward strand.
ACCAATACCCAGCCGACCTGAGCAGTGATCTGGGCCTTCTGTGTGATTCCCCCTGGTTTATATAGTGGGTATGACATGCTGTGGCATGGAATACCACTTTGGCTAGTTTGGGTCAGGTGTCCTGTCCCTCCTTCCTCCTGGCTTCTTGTGCCCCTGCTCATTGGCAGAGCCTGAGACTGAAAAGTCCTTGATAGAGGTAAGCACTGCTCAGCAGCAACTAAAACATCGGTGTGTTACCAGCGCTGTTCTCAGACTAAATTCAAAACCACAGCACTACACCAGCTACTGGGAAGAAAATTAACCCTACCCCAGTTGAAACCAGGATGCGCCAAAAACACAGAAAGCATGTGCCCAGGGCAGGATGTATAGGTATTCTGGAAGAGGTTGTGGTTCAGTGGCAGGCCAGCAATTCTCCCATTATGAGATACTGGGCTCAGAACCCAGCAACCCCCTACTGGGGACCCTGTTGTCCATCCATCACCTTCCCAGCCAACTGTGCTCACAAAAGTCAGGTTTCTACATGGAAAACCAGCATATTCTCTGAATCCATGTCCTGTGGCTGAACAAGGAGATACTCTGTGCTGCATTTCTTCTTTTTGTTATTTTCCCTCCCCCACGGAAATATCCAAGACTGCATGGAGAACAAGAGAGGGAGCCAGCACAGGCACCAGGCAGTCTGCTACCTGGTGCAGGATGTGTCCTTCATGCTCCAAGCTTTTCTGTAACACTGATGATTTCAAGTTGCATATGGGATGAGAAGGACTTCATCCTGCCTATCCTGATTTATGGCATACAAGTGGTGATGGTGGGGTTTTTTTACAAATCACACCAAACTCCCTCCTTGCAATTCAGTGCCATGAAAGAAAGACAGATTAACCACTGACTTATAGTGCTTTAAGTGAAGAAAATAATATTTTAAAACTTAAAACCCCTCATTTGGCACCTTATTTACACTGGCATGAAATTATTATTAAGTTAGGAGCAATTAATTTTTATTGTTTTTAATTCTAGTATCTGGGGAAATTTTGTAGTTTTTTTGTTTGTTTTGTTTTTGTTGGTTTTTTTATTTAATGCCTTAGTGTGCATAAAACCAGCAATGCAGAAGATTTTAATGTGCATTCCAGGTGAGGAAAAATCAATTATTCAAGTCTCAGAACACATTTTACTCTCCTCCCTTTCTAACTGGAAAACTGCCAGTAAAATTCATCAAAAATCAAAGCTCTACTGTCTTTACAGTACTGTGTCTGAAACACACAGGTCTTACCTCTATGCAATGTTTGTGTGTACATTTTAACCCTGGGGATGCAGTGCCTGTTGAAACAGTAACGCAGATTTGATAGTCACAGCTTTCTCTGTGTGAATATAAATAAAACCTCAGTGTGTTTTCTTCAGTGATTCAAAGAACAGTGGGAAAGCCTGTTTTCCTCTGCCAGCTGTCCTCTGTTCTTGATGTGAAGCAGAACACTCTGAGAGAGGCACACCCCTACCAGTTTGAAATACCAGGGGGCACTTTAATCCAAATTTCCCAGTTCAGTGCTTTAACTGAAAGTTCAGAAGTTGTTAGTGGGGAGAAGGAAATTGCACAAATCTTATTTCCTTGAGTCATGATGGAAACCCTGCAGTAATTACATTTAATATAAGGAGCCCTCACCAGACTGACTTCTGAGGCTTTGGTGTTCATAAAGGTAATGAAGCGATAATCAGGCACTGAATGAGCAGCACTATCACGATCCCTCAGCCCATCCACAGTGACTCCCAGGAAGCTCTGAGCATGGCCCATGAAAACCTGCTATCCAGCCCTGGTATTTGCAGGTAACTTGCTGAAAGGAAACCTAGGAAGTCTTTACTGTCCTTAGATTGTTTGGGCAGACCACATCTCATACACCTCTTACGGGTTGTGCTGATGGTTTCTGATTCTGATGTTTGCAGCAGTCATCACAGGCTCTGGCCCTTCTCAAAGCCAGCACAAAGCAAATGTCCTGTATTACAAAGGCCACTGAGGGCCATCTTCCTACTTTGTTATTTTGTTAGGTTGGTTGCTTGGGCAGAGTTTTAGTATCAGTTTTAACTCCTTCCAAGTCTTCCATACAGAAATGCAACAACCTGCTGCCTCCTCCTTACACAATACATAGATGTATCTGGCACTGCAAATAAATGTAAGTGCTGCCACCCCACTATTGAAGAAAATACAAAAATGGCATAATCTTACACTTGGAGCTGGAAGAAAACAATATTTATATTGTAATTCTCATGAGTTTCAAGATAATAAGTCCTGCTAGGAGGTGTCGTGGTTTAAGCCCAGTTGCAACTCAGCCACACAGCCACTCACTCACTTCCCCCCACCCCCATCCCCGGAGGGATGGGGAGGAGAATCGAAGGAATGTAATTCCCAAGGGCTGAGATAAGAACAGTCCAGTAACTAAGGTATAACACAAACCACTGCTGCTACCACCAATAATAATGATGATAATGGA